>VYZV01037030.1:4520-22563 GCA_013401275.1 Pandion haliaetus | reverse complement strand
CACCCGGAGGCTCCGCGGGGCCGCCCGCCGCCACCACCGGTGCCGCCGGTGGAGAGAAGACGGCTGCTCCGCCGCCCTCCTCCTCCTCCAACTACGTTTTCATCCTGGTGACGGTCGCGGTGGTGGTGCTGGTCATCCTCGTCATGACCGTCTTGGGGGTCTTCAAGCTCTGCTTCAACAAGAACTCCGAGGGCCGTCGGGACAAGGAGCCGCCGGAGGCCGGCAGCAAGGCGGAGGCGGGCACCGCGGAGCCGAGGGAAGCGGCGGGCGGCGACTNAGTCCCGGGGCGGCCGGGACCCCGTCCTTCGGGTTCCCCCGAGCGGCAGCTCCCACCCCGGGGCAGAGCTGGGCTCCCCCCCCCCTCCGCCCGCCGTCTCCCTTGCCCCCATCCCGGGAGCCGAGGAAGAGGCCCCGTGGGACTTGGCTGCGCAGGACTTGCAGACTGTCAGACGTAGGGGCGTGCAGCGCCCCCCTTTTTCAGGGGTTTGAAGCCTTTGGATAGTCAAGAGTTTTTGTCGGTCTGAAAAACAGTTATTTAGGTGCTAACGTAAGTAAAATGTAAATACAGCAGCCTGGCCGACAGAGCGATTGCTTATCTGCAGCTGCAACAGTTGTGGGGTTTTATCCTCACAGAAAGTGTCCTTGGAGCAAGCGTAAAGGGGACCGCGTCTTGTAATTTAGAAGTCACTCCTTGTCTGAGTGGTACTTGGAGGCTCTCGTTTTCTTTCTAATTGCTGGAACATTTGGAGAGGTGAACTGCCATAATTTTGGAGGAAACTGTGACCCATACTCTTTCAGACTGTCATTCTTAAAAATTAAGAGCATTTCTATACTTAGAAGGTCATAAATTGCTGAGGAAGTGGGAGGTTAATGGGGTGTCAGTTTTATACTTCAGCTGATGAAAAGAATAAAGGATGATTTAAAACCTAAGTCACTGCTCTGTTTGTTGCTTCATACAATATTCATTTTTATTGTAGCAGAGCAACAAATTTTTTAGTTAACAGTTTTTCTCCTAAGGTGCATTGGTACAAAACTTGGTTTCTGCATGCATTTATGTGGCTCCCTTACAAGGAGGCAAGGTGCTGACACACTTTTCACTGTGAGAGGGGTTAATGTGGGTCCAAATACATCATGCAAATCCCATTCTTTTTAGTCAGATACACTGTTTTCCATGGAGTCCCTTGAGAGTATGGAAAGAAGGATTCATCCTTTGTGCCCCTTTCTAAATGAGGTAAACACTTCCTCTGAGATTTCCCTTGGGAATTCCCATAAAGCGGCTTTCGTCCTGGCTGCAGAACTGGCTTGCTTTATATTTCAGAGTGCTCATGCTCACTTATTATGGTGTTGGTTTTCAATTAAATATTGATTCAAGGTTTTCTGACTGCGATAAGACACAACTAACTGGATCTCATCCAAGCCTTTTGGGGTGTGGGGAGGGTAAGGGAATATTTTTTCCCCTTAAAAGAACTTGAAGACTCTGAAATGTCTTTAAAGGCGCTTTTTTTTTGGTTTGTTTTCCTCTCTCTAGAGCTGACCTGACTACTGCTTTCATTTTGTCACTTTCCTGTTGAGTTTGGAGAGTTCTGTTTCAAACAATAATGTGTGTTATTACCTATTTCTCTTGCAAGCAGAGACTTGAAGATTAATCTGCTGTAAACATCTGCTAAGGATAAAGTATGCCATAGTGTGGGTTTCTTAATGATACTAGACAGTTGCTATCTGGGAAACAGTATTTTGCTTTTGTTAAGGGGATCACAGACACTTGTGAGCCATCAGGCTGTCTATAGCCATAAATTCTATTGTATCATGACAGGAATGAAATCCAGCTAGGTGAGAATGCTACTCATTACAAAGCTGTCTCATAATTTCCATGCTTTTCTAATCTGTTTATCTGACATTTGTATTTCAGAAGGCAAGCATTTTTCAGCTTCAGTAGGGGGCTTGATTCTACATTCAGATGTGCACAGATCTGGAAAATGACTTAACCGTTAATGCCTTTTGTCTTAATACCACACCTGTTACCATCACTGTAAGTCATTTGTTTTAGAGGGCAGTGTATGTGGAGCTCCATTCTACAAGGAGCTGTATAAGCAAATAGCAACTAAGATGAATGAGAGCCTCCCTAAGTTATTATTTCTATGTTTTCCTCTTTCCTGCATACTAGATGGCTGAACTCTTAATGGGACTGTACAACTGTCCAGGTATATTTTTCTAAGCTCTAGAAATACTCTCATTCTCTGTTTCAGGAGTCTTCCTTACCAGCTACACAGCTAAATACCGACTTAAGTGCCTGTAACTGACTACTTGTTTCACATCTCTCAGGATTTGACTCAGGCTATTCAGTTAAAATGTACAAGTTTGTGCCCTTGCAAGTGATTCACCTGTCTCATCTTATTATTCCCATTTCACTCTTTGTGTTGGCTTCCTGTGAAATCACATTTTGATTTCAGAGTTCTTTTTCTCACACTCAGGATTCAGGATTAAGCATTAGACTTACTGCATGGAGCTTAATCACTGGTACATGCAACTTAGTTCCTTCTAGAAATAATTTCCATTTCTTCAGGTTGTGGGCATATTTATCAGGGCTGTAGAGTGGCGATTCATACATTTCACTAATGATAGATGACTTGAAAGGCAAACACAGCAAGGCAGCAGCTCTAGCCACACTCCCAGGGCTTCAAACTAGGTTAAACTTCAGTCTGAAGGACTACACAGGGATTCTGTTATGTTTTCCCTGGTTTATAATTTGACTCAGCTGAAACCAGAGTATTTTACGTCCAAGGATGGGATCCATCGCACCATGTGTAGATATCTGTAACTGCTCATGTAGACTCCTCTACTCACCTAGACTCCCTTACAGCCTACGGAGAGAAGTATGTACTTGCAATTTCTCTCATTTTAGACTAGATGCTGCAAACAGGGCCAATGAATTGTGTCCTAAAAGTGCCATTTCTCTACATTAACTGTAAAGAAAGCTTAGGGAGGCTACTCGTATTTAAATGCTTATAAAAGACACATCTAAATTTAAATCAGAAAAATCAGCTAACCTATGTCTCCTGTTGTGCAAGTCACCTTTCTAAAAGCAAGCTCATAGTGCCTTGTGTCTCCTCAAGGCATGGCTAAATGGCCATAATTTTACCATAGCTTCTATTTTTTTTACATGTTAAGAGATTCTTGTTTTGCCTATTTGGGTTTCTTTACCTCCTTTTTGCAGTCAGTAGAATACGAAGCCAATAGCATTTGGATTTGACTGGAACCTGAGCAGGTTTGAAATGCATTAATTTCTCTTCCTCTAATGGTTCAGACCAAGAAGTGCATGGTTTGGGAGAAAGGATAAATCATTTTTGCTTTCCACTCTCAATTTAACCTGTTTCTTTCTTTAATAGGAAAACAACAGATAACTGACTTGCAACATGGACTATTGGCTCGTATCATAACCATGTTTCAGTGGCCTGCAAGGCAGATTCAGTGCAGGGTTTGCTGTTTACATCCATAGGAGAATAGGTAAGGTCATAATGAGTACAGATAATCATAACAAGGACTGATAGAAGTGTCTCGTTATGAAATTGGATGCAACTTTCTTTTAATTCTAATGTAACAGCATATGTAAAACACACAATCAGATGTGAATATTTTTCCAAAACATAGCAGAGATGGACACAAATCGAGTTCTCCTTTTCCCTCATGTTCCATACATGTCCTTTGACTAAACATATTGTATAAGTATATAATATTGCAACTGTTTTTTCCAGTACAGGAAAAACATTATAACATCCCATATTAAAGCCATATAAACCACATATAAACTTTGTGTCTTTGAGTTTTACAATGGATACTTTTGTGTGGAGGATTTAAAATAATTTAGTACTTTCAATTCTAGTGGTTCATATTAAGTGTTTTTTTTTTAAATTGTAAATTCCCTGGGGTAATTCATAGTGTTGTAGGCCCTGGCTCTTAACTAGAGGACTGGATGTAGTAATGTAATGGTAATAAATGGCGGACACAAGAATCTGTGAGTCCACATTTTTAAATGGTGATTTCTGTAGAGTAGGAAAGTCCAAACCTCTCATCTATCACAGTAATCCAAAAAGTGTCCCCTGTTGCCAATTATTAAATCTAATTTTTAGATTTCCTTAATTCTTCCAAAGATAGTTTGAATGGTAGGCACATCATTTGTCAGCTGTACATTTTATTCATGAACATGTGATGAATGTTTAATGGTTTGTATTCATTAAATAATCAGAAATAACATTTTAATTCTCCCCAAATTTTTAATAATGTTTTATACTGCTGAGGGCTTGATTAAGTGTGTTACGGGATTAAAGTGAAATCTAAAATTGGACATGGGCAAAATTCAAATACTTCAAAGAAGTTTACTCCCGTTTAAAGTGTACTATATAGCTTAAAAAAGATTAAAAACTGAATGGATTCTGTGCTTCCCCCAGGAAGTGTAATGTCCTATCATTTAATCAATTTTTTTCATGTTTTCAGACCTCATTATCTTTCCTCATTTATTGCATGGAGCTTAATCACTGGTACGTGCAACTAGGTTCCTTCTGGAAATAATATTTTCTATTTCTTCAGGTTATGGACATTTATCAGGGCTGTAGAGTGGTGATTCATACATTTCACCAATGATACATAACTGACTTGAAAGGCAAACGCAGCAAGGCAGTAGCAGTAACCACACTCCCAGGGCTTCAAAACAGACTAAACTTCATGCCTTTCCTTCTTCCCCCATTACACAGCCTTGCCTTTCTCCTCTGGACTTCTAGAGTTCTGGCACTGGGAGACTGGAAATTAATGCGAATAGGGAGTCATCTGTTTGCAAGCAAGTCTTTTCCCTTTTCTGCATTGCAGACGAGGGACTGCTTCGCTGTAGGCGAGCTACCTGAGGGCAGCAGTAGAGGCGGGGAAGGCAGAGACGTGATGGTAGTCCCACATTTACGTCCTTTCCCTCCTGCCACTTGCCAGTGTTCTCGCATTGCAAGTCTGAGGCAGAAGGATGGGGAAACAACTACTATTATGTATTTCATGGATAACGTAGCAGGAATCCTGCAGGTCCTGGGAGAGGATGAGCTGAGGAGGGAGAGATAAGAAAGACAGGCAAGTATCCATCTTTAGCAGGATGTATTCATCCTTACCATCCTCTTGCAGCATATTTTTTCAGGTGTTTGTTACTCAAAATGTGGTGGTTTGCGAACAAATAAACATTTTCAGTCATTAATCCAGAAACAGCACATGGGCTGTAATATCTCAGAAAAGCATGGTTTTGTTTTTGGAACATATCCAGCAGGTCTTGTGTTTCGGACTGATAAGAATGGTTTACACTGTTCCCTGGAACATAACATAGGAGCATAAGAACAGATAGTTTGAGTGAGATTAAAAGTCGTCTAAGTCAGTAATCTCTCTGTGACAATAGCAAATGCTTTGGGAAATAGAATAGGAAACTTGACATCTGTAAGTGACACTTCTCCTAGGTACTCTAAGGTTGCAAGACTTTGAGATTGAGTTCATGTCACACTTGGTAGACTTTTTGTTAGTCTACAATTTGTCTAACAGAGTTTGGATTTGATTTATTACTTTTGGCATCCAACCATCCTCTATCAATTAGTTCCACAATTTATTTACAAGTGACATAAAAAAGTAGACCAGTTCATCTTCTTGATTTTTCCATACCTTTGCTATACACTCCTTCACTCATCTCTATCCCAAGTTGAGGAGTCTATTTAGTTTCTTCTTTTTTAGAAACAATTCTATAGATCTGATTGTTTTGTTATTCTTTTTGCACCTTTTCTTATACTGATAGATTCCTTGTGAAATCCGAATTTAGACAGTGTTGGAGATGCATGTACATTATAGTCTTCTACAATGGTTTAACGGTATCTTCTGGTTTTTAAAAGTTACTAACAACTGTTTGTTTGTTTGGACCACTGCAGAGAACTGTGCTGATGTTTTCAAAGAATTATCACTCAGTTTTTTTCCAGATCGTTTATAAGAAATTTGAGCAGGACAAGTCCCAGGACAGAGCCCTGTGGGTTTCCAGCAGGTTTCACCACAGTTAATAGTACAGCTCTTTCATTAGGGAATTCCTTCTGAATTCTTAGGGGAGCACAGGCATCTGCTAATAGTTTTGTACTGTCCACTGTCTGATTTACTCCAAAACTCATACAAACTCTTCATTCTGATGAACTTCCATAGACTTATCCATTGCCCCTCTTCCAAAAAAAAAAAAAAAAAAAGAATAGTCTATAATCAACAGAGGCGATAAGATTTACAGCTTTTTCCCTATGGCTCTTCTTCCAGAAACTCTTAAATACAATCATCAGCAGCAACAGTAAGTACACTGGTTGGTTTCCTGCTCTACTGAATTTTGCACTGGTAGTTGCTATGTATTTATGCAGATGTTCCTCAATTTTTTCTTTTTTTTTGGCCTGCTTTAAAATTTTACTATTTATTTGCTAAATTCACCCTTTCTTCTGTTTTCTTTATTTGCACTTGATTTCAATTTTAAATTATGCCCTTTTCTGTTGTGCACTGTTTAACTTTTGGATTTTTTGACGGGAAAGTGGTCTTCTAATGTCTTCTTTTGATAGATAATGTGTTTAATCTGATCCCCTAATATTAAATAGTCCCAGTGCCACCTGCAAGCCTTTACCCTTCTAGCTGTTCCTTTTAATTTCTTTTTAGCATCCTTCTTAATTTGTATGCACCTCCATGCTTTAAACATGAAATTAAACGTTAGCATAGTGAATGTTTTTAGCTTTTTTACTCAAAGTTGTTCATTTTAGGTATGTTGTAGTCAGCGTTCAGCCAAATAATGTCCATTTCTTAGGACAAAATCAGGATCTGTTTCTTCTATTATGGGTCATCTTACTAGTTGTGCTAAAAATAAATTATTAAAGATGTGTGGAAATTTAGTTACTAGTAAGTCTGTAATGATAGCAGTCCACAAAAAAGATGTTTTGTTGTTTGTTGTATCGGGTTTGTGTGGCAAGGTTTCGGTAGCAGGGGGGCTACAGCGGTGACTTCTGTGAGAAGCTGCTAGAAAATTCCCCTATGTCCCATGGACTCAATGCCAGTCAGCTCCAAGACAGACCCGCTGCTGGCCAAGGCCGAGCCCATCAGCAACGGTGGTAGCGCCTCTGGGATAACATATTTAAGAAGGGGGAAAACTGCTGCACAACAGCAGCAGGAGGACAGGAGTAAGAACATGTAAGAGATACAGCCCTGTAGACTCCAAGGTCAGTGAAGAAGGAGGGGGAGGACGTGCTCCAGGTGCTGGAGCAGAGATTCCCCTGCAGCCCGTGGTGAAGACCATGGTGAGGCAGGCTGTCCCCCTGCAACCCATGGAGGTCCACAGTGGAGCAGATATCCACCTGCAGCCTGTGGAGGACCCCACGCCGGAGCAGGTGGATGCCTGAAGGAGGCTGTGACCCTGTGGGAAGCCTGCGCTGGAGAAGGCTCCTGGCAGGACCTGTGGATCTGTGGAGAGAGGAGCCCACGCTGGAGCAGGTTTGCTGGCAGGACTTGTGATCCCATGCTGGCACAGATTGTGAAGAACTGCAACCCAATACATTTGTGTTTCAATTCTTCCCTCTCTGAGGAAGTAATGAATTGTGTGTATGTAATGCATGCAGCTTTTTCTTGGAATACAAGCCTCCTAAATTTCATGGCAATAACCCTTCCAACTCTGCAGTGTTAGTGGTGGCAGTTAAAGTGAATTGATTCTCTTTCAATTATACCTAACCACTGGGACGATGAAGCAGATTCTAGTCCGTTTGAAGAAATTCTGATATCCTAAGAGAATAAGTAATCATAAGAACTCACGCATTACTCTTCCTAAGTAAAATGAATTTGGTTTTCATTCTTTTCTAGATTCTGAAGCTTAAAGGGATGTGAGGATAATATACAACATGAGCATCAACCCGTTAATATACGATGTGCATTACGGTCTGTGCTCCCCTATACTTAGTGACATTATATTATTAGATACCCAAAAACTTTTACATCACAAGTCCTCTTTTACTTACCTATACATCAGACAGATACTAATGAGGAAGCTTTCATTACTTTCAAGTAATTTGACCACACTAATGCTGTTAACATCCATTGCAATTCCATTAATCCAGTTTAGATCTCTCAAAAGAACATCCTACTGTACTGGCTTGTCGTATAAAGTCAACTTCGCTGCAGTAAAAGTCAAGAACTTAGGTTTAAATGCATGTTCTTCTTTTGTGTTAAAAATTAAAGTGTGCATATATTGCTATACATTTACAGAGAATATGCTTTCCCAGTAAAATTTGAGATTGTGGGAATAGTTTCTTTGAGCAAAATACTGTCTGGTCAGAGAAGTCCTTCTGCAGACTCTAGAATCTATTTCAGTACAAATACAACTGATGTTTTTCCACAAATATGAACGTATAAGGAGATTTTCTTCCATGCTTAGGGAGTTTATTCTCTTGCTTATTTTCAGTTAAATCTTAGTTAAAATGAAAGGTTCTTGAATGAGTACACTGAAACCTGCAATCCTCTGGAGAGCAGATCAGCCATCTTGGGAATGTAGCTCTATGCCTTCATGCTAAACTGGTCAGAGTTTCAAGGCCTGTGGAGAGGAATATGTGAAGATTACCTTTCGTTCTTAAGCGTATATATTTCTCTTATGGGAAGTAATTTTCCCAGTCATAACACTGAAGATGAGTTCTTTGTGTTGAGCAAAAATTTGGTAAGGCTTTTTTGTATTTTAATCATAAAAGGAAGGAAAATAATCCATGAAATTCAGAGCATCTGAAAAATCCAAAACAAATTAACATTTTAAAAAATCTATTATCTGTTTTCTGCATTGTCTTCCTGAGTTTCCAGTAATTCCATAAACTACTTAAGTTATCAGCTAGTTCTTAGAAAAAATACTAGATACTTTCTAACCTTCAAAAAGAATAGCTAGCTTTGAAAACAGCAGCTGACATAAAAAGCAGAACTTCATCCTTTTTTGCTGAGTTGGAAGTTTTTGTCTTTGCTGTGCCCTAAAAAATTAAATTAATTATGTGAAAGAGCCATTTCAGATTCCATCTTTCTAAGGCTGTTCAGTGTCAAATATCCACCAGTTTTGCCTTCTTTCATATCCATTCTCCCCAAATCTCCAGTCTTTTGTCCTGATGTGAATATATCTTGAATGTTTTGCCTGTTCTTGTATGACACCCCATAAGGCCCTTCAACTCTTCCACCTTCTTTTCCCACCATAAATAACATGAACAACAACAGTGACAATTAAAACTCCACCTCTCCCCACACCTGTAACAACTTCACATACAAACATCTGAGAGAGCCATTCCCATAACTTTTCTTCCCAGTTAACTGTTGAGGATTTTGTACAGTCTTGTATTAGTACAAGTAGCAGATGAGATTCAATTTCTTCTGGACTCATTATGTGATCAGTTAACAGCTGCTGGCATAAAAATTAAAACAAGGTATATACTGTGCATTAAAAAATACATCCTCTGTGGTTCTTACCTTTCACTTCATTGAATTTTCTTTCATTCATTCATTTTGTCTTGCGATTGATTTGTGTAATTTGTATAAATCTAAGGCATGAACCATAGACTAGATCTTTAGCTGATGTAGCTGTTCAAAACATCACTGAAATCTGTTACTGATAGTAGCCAGGAGTCTTCAGGGGGTAAATAAGCAACTTTTCTTATGAAGACACTCAAGTTTATAGAAAGAATACAAAATGGTATAAAAAATAGAAGGCATAAGATAATAAGCATGTTTTAACAACAAAGTTGTAGTTTCATGAAGACATATGAAACTCCTTTAAAAAAGCTTCTTTACAATATTGTACAGTCAGTTTAGCTTCTAAAAGTGTCTTTTCTCTTTCTGTAACCAAATGATATACAAAATAATTCTGCTGCAGTGTTAGGAAAATAAACTCACTAATACTAGTATTGATTTTCTGTTCAATAATCCAATGCTTTTCAAATTTTTCTTTTATCCATGACTTATCTCTCATTGACTGGGTAAGGGGGCAAGATCCATCTATGTCTGTTTTTAACAGAAACCAGAGAGCCACAAGATCCCCAGCCTGTAGCTGATACTCTCATAGATGATGCACTTTCATATACATTTACAATGTATTATAATGTATTTAACCTAATTAAATAGTGAAAAGACCATAATGATAGCCTCCACTAGTTTCCTGGTTTAGACCTCCGATGGAGATGTTTATCTTATCCCAGCTGGGGAGGGGTGAGGTTGGTCCACGTAGTAGGCACGGGGAGTGACTTCCTGCAGTGCTGGGCAATTGCAGCTCTCAGTGAGTGCTAGCAAGCGCCAAACTTTCTGAACAACAAAGGGATATCTCCAAATATAGCCACTCCAGTTCTAAATCAAACACTAGCCATTTTTTTTTCTGTAAGATCTCCTACCAGCTCCAACCTCACCGGGCAGGGACTCGCCTCCTTAGCAGAATTAACACACCAACTTCCTCTACACGTCAGAGCAGCACAAAAGCAAACCAAAGGCTTACTGTTGCCTGAATAGTAAAATCGTGCTATCTAACTGTCCAGCAACTGAAATCTGAATTTTACTACTAATAAATTCCTTTGTAGCCAATATTCATTCTGATTCATCCCTTTATATGCTGGATAATGGACCAAACACGATGTTTATATATTTCACAAGAAGGAAGCATATATATGTGCATGCACGTTGTGTGTGTATACATGCTTGCTTTGTACAGCTTTGCCACATTCTGAACTATTCCAGCTGACCAGCAATCATCTGAACTTGCTGTTGTAAATTTCAGCACCCGCAAGTTCTGCATGAATCAGCTGAACTTGTGGCCCTTCGCTTTTATCAGTCTGTCATGGCCGGCACCGCTGTTACTCAGCGTTGTTCAGCATGATGCAGAGCAATGTGTTACAGCACCCTTGCAGAAGCCCACAGTTTCCCTCTGGGATGTCTTACAGAGCTGTACGACTGGGAGGGCCCACACGTACACTCAAACAGCACTGTCACCAGCAATGTAAGCACGGCCAATACAATCCAATTACCGTGATTATCACAGTGATCAGCAGGTGCCAAGTCATAAATCTTGTAATTCTTGTCTGCCCTACAACCCCCCCTATGCTATGCATTTGGGCACTTTCATCTGAGCCTTTCTAGTTAGGAAGCTCAAGAACCCACAGGGCGACCCTCGTCATATTACACAGCATAAGAACCTGTGTAGGAAAGACTTTTCTTGGGAAAAGGGAGAGTAGAATGGGTCTTCTGTACTTTTATATTGCTTTCAAGCTGAGTCTACCCACGTGAGAGACTGAAAGAGTTAATGTCTCAAACATTGTGGTGGGGCAAGTTCTGCTTAAGGAGGAACTCTGCTTAACAATGAACTCTGCCTAGCAAGGAAGCCCAGGTAAAGAGAAGCCCATCAGCACCCATCAGCAACAGGATGGGGAGGGCGGCCGCAGGGCACACAGCTCCCTGTTCTGATCATGTCTGCAGGGAAGGGGAAGTTATTCTCCAAACGACCCCCAAGCCCATGGACCTATTTCCCAAAGGCTCACAAACTGCTCATGACACCCAATTAGCCTAAGGAGTTCGAGTCCCTGCCCGAAGGAGGGGCAAGGGTGATAAAAGGACACAAACTGAAGCCCCATGGGCCCATGCTCACCAGAACGGGACCCCTTGGCTGGCGGGACCAACGCTGGACCCACGAACGGTGAAATCTTTCTCTCCTCGCTCTCTCTGTAATCTCTACACTTTATCCCTTTAGACATAAACTGTTGACCAAGTCTGGGACTAGGAGTGGATCCAGCTGCCCCCAGGCTCTTCTCTGAGAAGGATTCTAGAAAGCAAGGGGGTCTGCTCTGAACCTCATGACCCAACAGGAGGGATCTCCTTATTTTCTTTCCTGAACTGATTCCCAGATAAGCAAGGCCTATAGTATATGTTTGGTGATGTATGGTTAGCACGTTACACAGTTTACTGACAGTTTTGTGCCAATTTTTGTGGTGACCATACCAATTTTTGTGGTAAGCATGCCAATTCTTGTTGTGAGCGAATGAAAATTGAGTTTTGTAAGTTAAAGGATCCCTGGTGTCATTTCACCTTAATCCTGACCTGGGAGTCAGCAAACCTGAGTCATCGTCCTGAGAAATTGGGACGTGACAACCCATCATAGACATGATAAGCATGTAATGACAAATGTATTTCATCCAGACTGGAAATGAAAACCTATATATCTCAGGTAGGATACACCACCTTGCTGTCTCTGCTTCACGGCTGCCTGCTAATCTGCCAAACCCAGATTTTAGGCTTTTGGCAGGGGGTGGGCATAGTTAGCTTCTATTGAAAAGCATCTTTCTCGTCAAAACTGTGCTTTGTTTTTTAGCCGTCTAGTGACATACTTTGAAATACTCTTTGGTTCACCTGTTCTTCTTGGCTATTTCTCTCTATAAAATATAACATCTAAAAGCATTATTCTCCAAGAGTAATCTAATTAGTAAATTACCCTTTCTTCCTGTGGCTTAGCCTGCAGTTAGCGGTCCAGTAAAGCTCTGTGTTGAAGAGGATGGAAGTGCTGAATACACAATGCAGTAGAAATATTTTATTCTCCTCTAGAGAGTCATAATTCACATTCTTGTCTGTAGAGCCCTGGAGTCAGGTAAGGTTCCTAGGGGCTGAAATCAGTCTAGAACATTGGATTGATGTTTCTTTCTTGGCTAATTTCTTCTGGCTTTTTAAAAAATTATTTTTCTTGGATTTTTTTTTTTTTTGGCAGGATTTTAAGACACTAATTTACACTGCTGTTCTGGAAAAATGGCAAAGAAGAATAAAATCTTGCATAATTTATCAGTGGGTCATTTTATTTCAGTGAGATTATTTAATATTAAAAATTAGGATGCTGATTTTTGGAAACTGGTTAAAATGCAGTATATGGTCACAGTGTTAACAGAGTGTGCCACACACATTTGAAATGCAGACTTTCAGTTTTTTTAAAGCAACGAGAAAGCCTTTTATTTTATTCTGATTCACTGGAAACCTGGCATTTCAGAAACGCTTATGTCATGTTCAGAAATCTGATTCTCCTACTCTGTGAAGAAATCAGATGGTTTCTTTAAGTGTCAAATACAAAGAAACCATACGCTGCGTGATGTTCTCTGCAGTAGGGACCATCTCAAGAGGCAGAGGATCTGTATGTGGCCATCACCTTTTTCATCCAGAGCCCCGATATAAAGCCTCTGCAACCAGTCTGGTTCAAGCCTGCTAACGGCCCATACCAGTCAGCCCCAGCATTATGAGATGCATCTTCTTTGCTGCTATGCTGGGAAGCCTGGTGAGAAAGGAGAGTAATTCCCTGCATACCCTCTTTTGAGTGGGAAAATGCTGCAGAGGTACCTGGTATATGTGCCATGTGAAGACCGTTCTCTCTTTGTGTCTGCCACGGGAAATAGGCCAGTCCATTGACTAGACACTAGTCAGAGCTATCACACTTTTGGGTATAGGTCTTAGGCTAAACAAAGAACAACAAAAGTTGCATTGATTTCAGTGGCACAGGGCCAATTTCCATGACAAAGTATATGCAATATTTTTGAAATATTATATTCATGGGTAAAATGAAGCAACATACTACTGATTATAAATTAGAGTTTACCCATTTGTAGATAAATTTTGTTATAGCTGTATAAAGAGGCAAAATGTCACCAAGAAATACATCCCTGTACTCTTTTTTTCAGTGAATTAAGCATTAGTTCAAATCATTTCCATATGAAATCTGAAGACTCTTTATTTGCAATTTGGAAAGCATTAAAAAGAGTTCTGTTTGTTTTCTGGTATACATTTTTTCATGAGGACAACTTTATTTTTCAGGTAGTTACATTCTACTATTTAGAACAATAACACAGAATGAGCTAACTTTTTCTTCCAAAGCAAATTAAGAGTAATTTACAGCTGTTGATCACCTCTCCCCCTGCCAAAGTCAAAACTAAACTCAAGGTGAAAAAATAGCAGGAAGAACTGTTAGTTTAGGATAAACAGATTTTGTTTCCAGCTGAAACTAGAGAGGGTGTTTTAGCCAGTAATGACAGGGGCACTGCTGGCCGGGAGGGAGTGAGCGCACCCCTGCCAAGGGAAGCCTGACGTCTGCTGGGGCACCACCAGCCCCTGCCGCAGCACCCGGCCGCTCTGCCCAGTATGAACTGCGCTCTGCCTGGGAGAACTGAAATTAAAGTGCATGTGCTGGTAGGTGTGCAGGCACCCAGCACAGTTGTGTTTAAAAGCAAAGTAAAAAAACAAACAAACNNNCCCCCCCCAAACCCCTACCCCAGGCTCAACTTTTTCATGAATTACTACTTTTTAACTTTTGCTTCATCCTGTCTGATGTTAAACAAATCCAACAGTAGAAAGCAGACTGACTCTGTTTAATCTAACCATACATAACAATATGCCTGGGTGCAAAGGACAATGTAAGATTGAGATTTTATATATTTGGAAGAGATTGTGAGTCAGATTTTAAGTGAAGCTCTACAAATAGCATCCTGTGGTATCGTGGGGCATTTTACTGTTTTGACAGCTGTTTGGTTTCTGTGAAAAGTTAAATAAGCTTATAAAGAGATTTCACCCTTTTTTTCCCATATGTACAAGTAAAACATTGCTAAAATTAATATTTGCACATTTTCTTTAAATGACGTCTGCTGGGAAGTAAAAGAAAGAAACTACAGTTGTTAAAGCTTTTCACAAAATATTTTAATAAGGATGTAACAGCTTCCACATTAGCAATTTTTAAACTAAAAGGAGCTGACTCACAGTCCATTGAAGTGCATTAGGATTTTTCTCTCTCATTTCAATGGGCTTTGGATCAGGCAACTTTGAAATACTAAATTTATACATTCATTTAACAGTACCTAATTTTTGGTGAAAGAAATGTACAAAGTAGTATCCTGCTTTTTGCTGCTGAGAGAAGTTAAAGAGTATAATTTAACAAAAACCTGTAGTAAGTCCACCACCGCAAATGCTAGTTGCCTTAATTGTCAGCCTTACACTTAACACTGTACTTAAGCACCATAGCTACCAGTACAATGCTACAGGTATGCTGCTACTAGAGATTTTTCCCAATCTCTTGCTTCAGATTGCCAGCACTTATAATTAATACAACCACAGTATTGTTCTAGAGAAGTAATTTGTCACAGCTACTGGGACGCCTGCCACTGTGTGACACTGTTAACATAGGTGGTAGAAAGCAAAAAACATAGCTGCTTATTTCAACACGGTCCATACCGATTCTTATGTCTGGCATAAGAGGGAGCAGGGATAGGAGGTTTTGTTTAATCAGCTATCATTTATCAAACAAGAAAGCTTCATTCATCTATATGAAAGTTCTTCTGTCATAAGAGGGGAAGAGAGAAAATTCAGGAGAGAATTTTTGTGGTGGAGATGAAGTAGGTGAAAGAGTTAGAAAAAGTGACAACCTTTTTATCTGGAAAGGAGCCTTCTTGAGCATCACCCATTTTAAATGCAACCTTGCAAGTAGCCACCACAGACGTAAGTACACAGTATAAATTACTTCAGAGAAACACGTTCACAACACAGTGACAAGAAGCAAATTAAAAAATCAAACAAAAAGACATCTGGCACACACTAAAAACAAGAACTCTCAGAAGTGAAACATTAAGAAGCTCTGGGCCAGTATATTACATTGGCAACATATGAAACCCATTTTCTCCTTTTTAGTGCAACAGAAGAAACTGGAGCTAGGGTAATATCTATTATCAAACAGCTACTTTTTTTGTCAAGTATTTATTTCAGAGCCTGATGGAGGTTTTGAAATGAATCCCTCTTTTCCCATGTAGGCTAAAGTGACTTTGAGGCCACCCAGGTCATTCAAAACTGTCTCAGCTCCCTTCATCGCTGTTTCACAGCTGATGGGGCAGGCGCAAGACAATAGCTTCACAGTCTAGCGCTCCCTTTAAACTTTTTAATTAGCACACTTGATCGTATGTATGGACACATTCAAACATTTCCCGGCTCAGCGCTCCCCCCGACTCCCAGCTCAGTGCTCCGCTCCCTGTGAGTCACGGGACTGTTTATCTCTCCTTATCAGAAACCTGCTGCGCAGCTCTGAAGCACAGCAATAAACAGATTTTTTTTTTTCCAGAGACCTTTTCTGCCCTGCTTCCCCCGCGCATAGCACAGAGAGCCAGAGCCCCAGTGCGGTGGAAGCTGTCTGCAGAGCAGAAGACAGCTCTGTGACTATGCTGCTTCTTTTCTCAGGGCCTTTTTGCTCCCTGATTTCTTTTTTATTCTGGGGGGGCGGGGGGGCGCGCAGAGAGAGGCTACTTGCTCCTTCTTGGAGGAGGGCAAGGTGTATGGTGCGTGGGGGGGGATTTTTACAGCATTTCTACTCTCTGAAGGGAAGATGCGTACTGACAGATGCTGAGCGCGTTTGCTTTTAGTAAGGGGGACTCTGAGCCTGAATGCTGGGGCTTGACTGAGGCAGGCTCGACTCAGTGGCCTGGGGGGGTCCCACCAACCGAGGGGGAGGGCAGCATGTACAAAAGGTGAGGGGGGGGGCCGCCGCAAGACCCGTACAGCCACTCTTCAGACACGGAGAGGGCTGCCAGAGCCTGGCTGCCAGACCCGAAGTCGACCCACAAGTGTGGCAATTTGCTAAGTGGGTGTCAAAGCATCAGCAAACACACCTGCTTCCAAGGGAGGCAGACGGGGGGAGGATGGGGCAGCAGACCCAGGACATGGGGTTTTCTTTGCTCCTTCTTGTGCCAAACACCGCTGTTGGTGGGCAGGACCGAAACCCTCTCCCTCCCAGCCTCCCCATGCCACAGCCCTGGCCTCGCTCACCCTCCTGCTGGGGGGCAGTAGGGGAGCGGGGGGCAGCAATGCTTCCTCAGAGGGTGGTAATCCTGGAGGTGCAAGTGCCATTCCTGTACATGCTCCCTGACTCCAAGTTGTCTGGGGGAAAGTCCTCTACGCTGTATGCCCTGCTCTTGAGGGCAGTGGCATAGTAGTCGATGGGTTCCTCTGCGGCATTGTCCATCCAACTGAGGCAGAGCAGCCGCTGGAAGGACCGCTTGAAGTTGTCCGAGAGAAAGCCATAGAGGATGGGGTTGGCACAGCTGTTGGCATAGCCCAAGATGACAGAGAGCTGGCTGATGGTGGCATCATCCTGCTCTACGAAGACGTTGACCAGCTGCACGATGTAGAAGGGCATCCAGCAGATGACAAAGACCATCACCACCATCATGACCATGAGGGTGATCTTGCGCTCCGAGCGTTTGCGTTGCTGCCAGCCAGCCTTCAGGGCCACCATGCGCATCTTGGCAATGATGAGGATGTAGCAGAGGCAGATGGCCACCACAGGCAGCAAGAAACCCATCAGAAAGGTGTAGACCACAAAGACCACCAGCCACCTCTGGGTGGGCTCCGGCATGAGCATGTTGCAAGCCACTGTTCCATCACTGTTGGCCGCTGTGTTGGAGAAGATGATGATGGGCAGGATGATGAGGATGGAAAGCACCCAGACGCCCAGATTGACCATCTTAGCCACCGTGGGCCGGCGGTACCTAGCCGCCTTGATGGGGTGCACCACAGCAATGTAGCGGTCCACACTGAGCACGGTCAGGCAGTAGATGCTGGTGAACATGTTGATGGCATCCACGCTGAGCACCAGGCGGCAGAGCAGCGAGCCAAAGGGCCAGTGGTGCAGCAGGGTGGAGGTGACCAGAAAGGGGACGCTGAGCATCAGCAGCTCGTCCGCGATGGCCAAGTTGAGGATGTAGATGTTGGTGGCCGTCTTCATCTTGGCATAGCGTAGGATCACGTAGATGACCATGGAGTTGCCGCACAGCCCCACCAGGCATACCACGGAGTAGATGAAGGAGATGAGGATGGCGCTGCCCTGAGACTCACTCAGGGTGCTGTTTGGGGCGCCGGAGGAGTTCCTGCCGCCCGCGTCCATGCCCCCCGCTGCCGCTGCCGCCGCCGCCGCCGCCGCCGTCGCCGCCTCCTCCGAGGCGCTGCCGGCTCCGCCGCC
>VYZV01037028.1:67363-85159 GCA_013401275.1 Pandion haliaetus | reverse complement strand
TTAGCTCTTCTCAGTTCCAGGCCACATGTACTACCCCTATTGCATTGACCAAATTCAAGGAGGTCATTCCAGGGAAAAACAACATATTAATTTTCTTTATATTTCTGAGGGGAACACTATGACAAACAACTTATTGACTCTTCTACATTTAATTTGGATCATACAATGACAGTATTGCTTTGCACAACATTGAGAAAAAACAAACCAAACGAACAAAAAAGCAGAGTACAAACCCTCATCCTGACTGTATTCTTGCAAAGACTGGGTAAGTCCCCAAGTAATGAATTTACATTTACACATTCTTCCGCTACTACATGTAGGTTTTAGACATATCTCAAGTGAATCAGCCACTTACTGTCACTAACCAAGATGCCTCCAGTAAACAGGGATACCACAGGATATCAAAGATACAACCAGAGGAGGATGGTCACAAAGATGTTCACTGGCAGGAGCTGGCCTGCAAGTTAAGGCTCAGAGCTAAGCTGCTGTGCCCAGCTCTAGCATGGACTCTAGCTAGGTTTTCTGTACAGTAATCAAGCACAGGAGCTCTCTGTACTTCCCTCCAGCCAGGCTCACACTTCTGAATATGTCTCTAAAGCTTCATACAGTTTATCAGTTTGCCTGAGCAATGTAGTAAGAACACATCTTGGTACAAAAATGCCAATTAAGAATGTGAATAAAAATCTTGTGTTAATTTTTTCATGGATTAGCTGATTTTTACGGGTTGATGGGTTTTGTTGGGTTTGTGATTTGGGTTGGGGTTTTTTGTTTGTTTTCTTTTAGAGCAACGGGCTGAGACTGTTAAAAAGTAATTTGGTTGTTGTTATTGTAAATAAGAATGTAAAATTATGGTGGGTTTTAGTACACAAGATCTAGCCCAGAGTTACACTAATGATAGAACTGAATCTCACCCTCCACAACTGAAAGGTTCTTTTATATGCTACATTACACTTGCCCCTAGCAGCATTGCCAGAAAAATCTTAAAATAGTTCCTAACTAAATCAAATTAAGTATATTATGCAACAGTTAACTATAATCACTTTTTTCCAACTTCTCATATGGTGTTTTTATTGTTGAAGTCTCAGGTATATTTCCATCAGCAGGGAACACCAAGGCTTTATAAAAGCTTTGCATATAATTGCCTTTCTATACCATTCTGCATGCTTTGCCTAAACAGTATAATTTTTTTTCCCCCATCTACTCTAAACCCCACAAAATGAAAGAAATTGTAAAACATGACTTCCCATATGAATTATCACATTTCTTGTGATTAAATTTTGGGTAGTTATAATGTTATCTGTTTCTTTTGACAAGTACAATTATTGTTGGCATGAGTACCCAAATTGTATTTCATTTTCTGAAGCAGCAGCTCATTACAATCAGTGAAGTCTCTAGTAAAAGGAAGGCATAGAAGTACTTTATAAATATTGACTTACTCTTAGTACCTGTCAGCAAAAATGCAAATGGCCACAAATCACAGCTGCAAAGGAAATGCAGTAAACCCTAGAAGCAGATACTATATGCACTGGCAAGGGTAAAGCGATTTCCAGACTCCCATATGTCTGAACTGGAAACTCTTAGACTACACAAAAAAAAAAATTAAAATGCTCCAGATGGACATTTTGGTCGATAATAAATGTTGTATAGAATCATTTAGGTTGGAAAACACCTTTGAGATCATTAAGTCCAACCATCAACCATGCCCACTAAACCAGGTCATGAAGTGCCCTGTCTACATGCTTTGTGAATACCTCCAGGGATGATGACTCCACCACTCCCCTGGGCAGCCTGTTCCAATGCCTAACTTTCAGTAATGAATTTTTTCCTAATATCCAATCTAAACCTCCCCTGCTGCAACTTGAGGCCATTTACCTCTTGTCCTATCACCAGCCACCTGACAGAAGAGACCAGCACCCACCTCACTACAACCTCCTTTCAGGCAGTTGTAGAGAGCGATAAGGTCTCCCCTCAGCCTCCTTTCCTCCAGACTGAACAAGTCCATTTCCCTCAGCCGCTCCTCATAGGACTTGTGCTCCAGGCCCCTCACCAGCTTTGTTGCCCTTCTCTGGACACGCTCCAGGGCCTCAATGTCTTTCCTGTAGTGAGGGGCCCAAAACTGAACACAGTACTCAAGGTGCGGCCGCACCAGTGCCGAGTACAGGGGGACGATCACTTCCCGGCTCCTGCTGGCCACGCTGTTTCTGACACAGGCCAGGATGCCGTTGGCCTTCTTGGCCACCTGGGCACACTGCTGGCTCATATTCAGCCGGCTGTCAACCAGCACCCCCAGGTCCTTTTCTGCCGGGCAGCTTTCCAGCCACTCTTCCCCAAGCCTGTAGCATTGCATGGGGTTGTGGTGACCCAAGTGCCAGACCCAGCACTTGGCCTTGTTGAACCTCATACAATTGGCCTCGGCTCAATGATCCAGCCTGTCCAGATCCCTCTGCAGAGCCTTCCCACCCTCGAGCAGATCAACCCTCCCTCCCAACTTGGCGTCATCTGCAAACTTGCTGAGCGTGCACTCAATCCCCTCATCCAGATCATCGATGAAGATTTTAAAGAGAACCGGCCCCAGTACTGAGCCTCAGGGAACACCACTTGTGACCCACCACCAACTGGATTTAACTCCATTCACCACAACCCTCTGGGCTCGTCCATCCAGCCAGTTTTTCACCCAGCGAAGAGTACACTTGTCTAAGCCATGTGCCGCCAGCTTCTCGAGGAGTATGCTGTGAGAGAGAGTGTCAAAGGCCTTACTGAAGTCCAGGTAGACAACATCCACGGCCTTCCCCTTATCCACTAGGTGGGTTATCTATATCTATGTGTTCTGTAACATTATAGGATACAATATTTTATGTTAATGTTAGTTTTATGAGATAGCACAAAACCAGCACAGTTCATAGTTGTCCTATTCTGTTCCTTGCCTGGCCTATGGTATATTTGACTTAACACATTTGAACACAGTAACATAACTACATTGTCTTGTGTGGTCCAGGCTTTGATCATGGTCAAATGATAAGGACTAGCCCACACCCCTATTGTTCAAGTCACATTAACTGTGTCCATACTACATATTGTCTGGAGTACACAATGACACCAACATTATTCTGTAGTGTTTGTTCCTTCAATAGTTTTGTATTTTGAAGTTTTTTTACTTCAATATTCTGTAGTGTTTGTTCCTTCAAGCTGTGGCATGCAGTGTGCATTATGCTCACATCCCTTCTACGTTCAGCAGCTAATACATGTTTTATTTATGTGGCCACACTATATTAATCAGCCTTTTTAAATCACTCATGACCTAAGGATGCACCCTGATTTCTGATCTGAACCCTCCTGCTGTTGCTGCTTGTCAAGAAACAAAAACTTTTCAGGGACAACCCTGAGCAGTTAGTTAGCAAGTAGCTCCTGCCCTCCTGGAGAAAGGGTTCCTGGACCTTCAGAGGACCTCCATAGCAAATGTCTTGCGTTCCTGAAGCCTGAAAAATGAACTTACTCTTCCAGCAATAAGATCGGTAACATAATAAAGTTTTTCTGAGGGCACTGTGGAAGCGAGTTCTTCTTAAATGCAGAATTTGAGTTTATTTTCCACTATAGTATCCCTATGGTCACTACAAAAGGCAGTTTGTCTACATATATATAATATCCATTCACTGTTGCATTCCCTTCCTACAGAGTGAAATGATTTCTTGAATGTTTGTCACCACTATGTGTCATTAGTTGCAGTATCTTAGTAGAGTTTATATCAATTTCCCCACTCTCAGCTCCACATGTGCACACAGGGCAATTAGGAATGGCTCTTGGCTACTGAGGTGAAACCCCGGCTCTGTTGAAGTCAGTGAAAGTTTAGCACTTTACTAGAATCACAATTTTTCCATCTCTGTTGAGCCTGTACTTGATACATTTTGCACTTGCGGTAGCTGATCAGTCAAAGCAAGCTAGAGGAAGATACATTCTGCACAACAGCATTCTGAAGTATATACAACGGTAATTTCCATAGATATCCCTGAATTAATTTGATTCAAGTCTCAAGTTGGTTCATTGTTTTGTTTGTTATGTGGTGGTTGTTTGCTTAAAAAAACCCCCACACTGATACAGAATTAAGTGGTTCACAGACACATCATGTAGAAAAAAAATTCAAAACACTACTTGATTTCTTTTCCTTCTGCCTCTTTTTTTTTTTTTTCCCCCTCCTGAACACAGAAGCCGACTTCATATACATTGCTGACAAAACAATTTAAGTTTCTTCTTCCCAGAAATGGCTTTTTGTTACAGGACAGAAAATAAAATGGTTCAATTTTATATTTGTTTTATTCATAGCAGTTTCAGGCTTTTACTGTGGCCATCATTGCAGAAGCGTAGCCATTAAAAACAGACCTCAGATTTTATTTAGTGAAGTCATTTGTGCTTTATCTACAGATATAAGCCTTGGTATGCAACTGTTACATGGATAGCAAAGACTGGCTTGCCCTTTTACCTCCATGAAGGCATTTAGAAAACACTGATTACTTTTAAAAAAATTCACACATACACTTCTACACATATCCTACTCCCCAAATATATTAAAGGTTGACTGAAGGATAAACATCATATGAAACTAAAAATACCAGAATGCACATTTTATCAAATGGATAGCAAAAAGCAGTGCAGGAAGAGCGGTAATGGTAAAGAATGACAGATGTTAAGTAATACAGGGAAGTTACCTAGGTGTTCATTTTGCCTGTTAGATGAATCATGTATGCTGTTGTACATCTGTAGAACAGCAGGAATGCTTTCATGAGACCTGTGAAAAATGCAGAGGTTTTCTTTGGGAGAAGAATTGCAGCTCTGGAACATGGAAATATTTCTAGGGAGGTCTACAAGAAGCCTCAATCCTCCTCCTAGGTAAAACAGAAGGATTTCTACCATTAGCTTTAAAAAAGGAGTGGGATTGATCCTTCTGGTTTCCTGACAATGCAATGTGGAAAAAGGCTATCCATGAACTTGTATGCCAAATGAGAAAAAGTAAAGCAGGTGAATTTGATATTAGAGAACACTTAGGTAAGGCACTGTCATTCAATGTAAACACCTAGGAGTGTAAGTACTATCACAAGAAACAAAGCTATTTTCTTCTAATATAAATAGCTTTGAAAGAATGTAAAATACTCTAAGGAAACGTGATCAAAATTTGACAGTGTAAAAGAAATCTGGCAAAGGAGAATACAAAAGGAATAGGAGATAACTGAAATTCATCCAGGCTGAAACTAAAAGTAAATAGGGCAACAGAGACCAATTTTATCAAATAAGATTGAATAATCAAGAATAGAAGCAATGAGAATATTTTTTTATAAATGAATAGTCTGAAAAATGGAAAGGAATTTGAGATCCCTAGGTGAATCAGAATCAAACAGAAGAGTAAGAAAGAGGCTGTTCCTCTGTTATAGGAGAGAAGGGGGAGGTTTACACACACAGCAATCTCACTACACTAAGATCTTTGATTATGATTTGCATATCTAGTTCTCTAAAAGGAAATTAACTGGATGTGGCTATCCCACCTTTCAAGCAGCAAATCCGTCATGAGTCTGGATTAAGTCATTTTGCAGCTACTTTTTAAGATCTACAGTCTTAGAATCTGTCTTTGCTCTGTACAAAATAGATTTCTGTCTCTTGCTGTGCTTGTTTGTCAACATTAAAATATTTTCTTTAAAGAGCCCAGGTAGCCTCCCCACTTGTATCCAGCTTGTGTTGGACCACATGCCACAGGAAGCCTGATTTGTGTCACTTACTTGCTATTTTGTCCGGTTTATGTCTGAAAAAGATGGCCTATGAGATTCCTGAAGAAATATTTGTTCAGCTTAACTAGGAAAGCTTTTCTCTATTTTTCCCATTATTTCAAAACTGTAGAAGTTAAAGCAATAATTCTTCCACTGTATACTCCCTTATGTACCTCTACCCCCCAAGAAATAAAATCTTTTAGGTTCCCTGAAGCATAAGACCGGAGCTGTGTGTCATATCATTGTGCTTACTTTCTCAAAATTGCTTATTCCTCTCGCTTTGGCACTCAATTTGAAATAAATGGGGGATTTTATATCACGCCTGGATTTTGATGTAGATTGTAATAGTAGCAAGCAACAGTACATTTTGACAGTTCTATGGAAGTCCTCCACAGGTTGCTTTTAATACTTTCTGGGTATTTATTTAAGCAAAATTATTAAATACCAGCCATGTGTTTTCATTTATTAACAGTCCCTCAGGAGCACAGGCAATCAATGTCTTGATTTGGTGGGGTTTCTAGATTGCTTTAGAGGTTTTTTCCTGTCTATTGCTATGTATTTATTCTAGCAAGGGCATAGTTTAAGGAGAAGAGAAGCTTGCAAGATTTGTGTTTGTCCAAAGTCCCAGTTTAGTTCATGGTCTCAAGCACAGCCTTAAGAGTTTTACCATC
Organism: Pandion haliaetus; assembly: GCA_013401275.1. Taxonomy (NCBI): domain Eukaryota; kingdom Metazoa; phylum Chordata; class Aves; order Accipitriformes; family Pandionidae; genus Pandion; species Pandion haliaetus. Next base: position 78,738 of record VYZV01037028.1, on the reverse strand, counting down.
ATCACAAATAAGATTTAATCCTAATAGGAAGGTGCATCCAAAACAGGCTTTATGATACAATTTCTTAAGATCTTTTAGATATCTGAGGACTCATGCTATGGAGTCCCCTCAAGATGAAGACTGGTATCTTGAACTCACTTTGACATTTTCACCTAAGCCTGAGGAATAGGAGGTGTAAGATGGGTCAAATATACTCACAAAAGGCTGTTTTGCTGATGAGATGTGCTTTAGGAGCCTGTAGCAGCAGTTCGTGCTTCCTAAATGCTGAAAATTTTCACTGCCAAATCTGAAGATCTGCTCAACAGAAACCCCAGTTCAGAAATGGCAAGAAGTACAGATAAGCAAGACCAGTGATAAATGCTTTCTTGCAAATCCTTCCTATCACAGAGCTCAGACAGCAAGTTCAGAAGGCAAACAATGCATAGAAAATTAAACTGCAGTTACATAATGGAGTATTCTCAAGCTTCTTTGATGCAGCACAGAATAAGGTGTAAAACAAAAGTGTGATTAATAAACAAGCTGAAAGCATTTATGTTTTTCCTTTGTTTTTCTTGGCTACAACTTTTAGATTTCTTCATGTCAAACAGTTTTTGTCAATATACATAAATAACTGGAATCACTAATGGTTTTAGCTGCTTTCAGATCCTCCGCTAACATGATATCTCTACTACTATAGCTGAAAAGTAAGATCACACCTGGTGAACCTGTCATTGCTTAGCAGGAAATCAAAAAGAAACCCCTGTGCAAATTACATGCTACTAATGCATTATTAAAAATACAGTAATCCTTTTGAAAAAGAAGAGTTGCTGAAGAATAGAAGAAAAGCTGATCTTGCTGGAATTCAGCACTGAATTTGTTGTCAAAATTCTTTGTGTTTAAATGCAGGAAACTTCCTTGAGTTACAACCCTTAGAAAAATAGAGAGGACACTATCCATCCCAGGTGCCCAGGACAAGTTCTGCAGGGGTTGGAGCTATACATGACATTAACAATTCCATCAAGGTTTAGTACCCATTATTAATAAAAATATTAATTCACCATAGAATCCTATTGCTTTCTGTACTATAAAAGTTAGCTATCGTCCTGTCTTGGTTAGATGACCAGCCAGCCCTAAAGATAAAACTACTAAAAATGCAAATGGGGAATTGGAGACTGAGATAAAGAAATGGCAGATTTATTAAGCAATTACTATATATTTTCTGCCTTTAGATGAAGAAAGAGGATTGATGGACTGCGGCATACCATATTCCATGGTATAACAGTTAGCAATTGTAATGCGCAGATAGCAATGGAAAAGGGTCTGAAAAATTAGTCATATATTAAAATAGACCAAGTAGTTCATCTAGTGATACATCACTAAGACTGAAAGGAAATGAAGATGAAAATGAAGAAAGTTTTTTGTCACACTAGGCAAAAGATTGAAAGATACTAGAATATTACAACTATTCAGAAAATAGCCATAGAAAAGACTCCAGTCACTTTACCCAGTCTGACCCACAGCTACCATAACAACCTCTCAATTCATGGCCAGGAAAAAGAAAAAACTTTGGAGAATAAGCCTCCTAGCACTGCCTGAAATAGCACAATAGATGTGCATTTGCAATATACCTGATAGAGGAGTGCAAAAATCAGAAACCTCCTGTGCTGTCATGGCATAGGCTAACTTAACCTGCTACTCAGGCAGGTTTTCATGCATCCACTGATCTGTAGCCTATGGCAACAAAACTTCTGGCTTCTGAAAATCCTATGACTGCAGAGCAGACACATTCAAACCAAGTTTGGCTTAAAGCAAAAGCAGAACAAGGGAGGTTCTGTAGCTGGATTTTCTTTGCCTTGAACCTTCAGTATTGATTTCTCCATACTATTACTTTGACTGTGAAGTAAACGGAGGTTTGAGGCATTTAATAGTACAAGCTCACATCATGTACGTTAAGATTCTCTTTGTACAAAAAATGCCCCTCTCCCATAAATGGCAGAAGATAACAGTTTTAAGAAAGTGTTCTTAGAAGGATAATGTCATTTTTGCCGTATCCAGACAGGTTTAATGTATTTATAAAATAGCTGAGCACTACAGAAGAGTTATGGACAAGTTAATTTAATATCAGCTTTCAGCATAGAGGATATGACAAACATTTCAGAGTGAGCAGGGGTCATGGAAGATATGTTTTGACAGAGAGCCAACATGGATTTAAGAGATAAAGGTCATAGCTAGCTTGCTGGAGATCTTAAAAGATTTTACCATTGCTGCAGGCATGTGGAAATATTGTATGCTATGGTTTTTCAGAAGTAACTGGTAAGAGCATACCCTGAAGATCACCTAACAAAAGTTAAGGCAAGAAGCAAGCACAACAAATGAGCCCAGCACAAGCACACACCTGTTGGGTAAGAGCAGAGCTGAAGCAAACAGAAGCTGGTGACTGGGTTGCAGGCCAAGCCACACATCCCCGCGAGGAAGCAAAGATGTTCTGCTGATCTCCTGAACTCATCTGAGTGGGGAATCCCAGATTCTCTGTACGTAAAGCAAAGGGCTTCTGCAACAGACAGAGTATCACTTTTGAACCATGAGCTGACATGAATTAAGAAGGGAGATGCAAGACACCCCATGAATAAGAGTGATAGAATTTACTTCCCCTCTGATGCTAAGCAATAACTGCATTGTGATTCAGAGCCCCGGTCTGATCCCTGCTGTGTGCCAGGGCTGCACACTGTCCACCCAGGGCTTGAGTTGTCAAGAGTTCTGGACAGAGCTGCACCAGATTTGCCACAGATGGGTGTATAGGATCGAATAAATTTCTTGGAGGGGAAAAAAGATATGCAACAAACCACACACGTAAAACCAAAACACGACTTTATGCTTGTGCTATAACTATTTTAAAACTACAGTACTTAAAGTGATTGTCAAAGTTGAGAAATTTGTATTTCAAAATACCCTGGAAAGTTCTAACATTTTGCATCCTTTTAGAGAAACATTCTTGGATTTGTTTTAGCCTATTAGGGAGTGGGGGCAACTGCTGGGCAAGAGACAGGATCATATCTATCTCTTCACACAGAGAAGACTGTGTAAGCAAGATGGCATTGCCACAGTAAGCAACAGAGTAAGAAGATTTTGGTAAGAAGAGGATTAGAATAAGGAATAAACCAGGCAAGCGGTATCAGAATTTCCTGGGAGTGCGTTTTCCTTTAGAACCCCCCCTAAATAAAGTCAAGCTTTTCAAACAAGAACCTTGCACAAATGTATGAAAGTAAAACCTTCCAACACCTTACTTAACACTAGTTCTCCCCACACGGTGTTAAATATACAGATGCATCTGTTTGTCTATCAGATCTTACAGTGTTTTGGGGGTTAGAATATGTGTAGTGAATAAAGACAAGGGCTTTCACAAAGACAGAAGCTACTCCTATGAACAAGGGACTTGAGTAACATCACGTAGAGCTGGATTCTACTGCTGCATCTGACAGGACACAGAGCCGTTCCTTATTAGCCAAAGTGGGAATGTAATACTAATGCAGGTCTGCTGCTCTCGGTGTATAAGCAAGCAGAGATAACTGTACAGCAATGCACTAATGTGAAATGTAATCGAATCACAGAATCCTTTAGGTTGGAAAAGGCCTTTAAGATCATCAAGTCCAACCACCAACCTAGCACTGCCAAGTCCACCACTAAACCATGTCCCTAAGCACCATGTCTACACGTCTTTTAAAGACATCCAGGGATGGTGACTCCACCACTCCCCTGGGCAGCCTGTTCCAATGCCTGACAACCCTTTCAGTAAAGAAATTCTTCCTAATATCCAATCTAAACCTCCCCTGCTGCAACTTGAGGCCATTTACCTCTCGTCCTATCACCAACCACCTGACAGAAGAGACCAGCACCCACCTCACTACAACCTCCTTTCAGGTAGTTGTAGAGAGCGATAAGGTCTCCCCTCAGCCTCCTTTTCTCCAGGCTAAACAAGCCCAGTTCCCTCAGCCGCTCCTCAGAAGACTTGTGCTCCAGGCCCCTCACCAGCTTCGTTGCCCTTCTCTGGACACGCTCCAGGGCCTCAATTTGGTCTTTCCTGTAGTGAGGGCCCCAAAACTGAACACAGCACTCAAGGTGCGGCCTCACCAGTGCCAAGTACAGGGGGACGATCACTTCCCTGCTCCTGCTGGCCACACTGTTTCTGAGACATTCTGATGTGATGTCAGAATAGTCATTGAAATTAAACTCCACAGTTAGTTACCAATATATATTCTACTTATAAACACTCATCTTGCGACTGTGGAGTTTGAGTCACAACTGTGTCTAAAGCCAGCTAGAACTGTGCTTTCAATGCATGACGCTTGCAATGCTAGCTATTGCAAAGAAAGCCAGAAGCTGCTCCAGTATTGATGCTATTTGGTATCCCAGGTATTCTATCTGAGAAATAGAACTAATGGAAAAATATCCCTTTTCTCAGTCTCACAAAAACTTAGTTTAAGCACTTGGATAGGATAATGAAGATTTACAGAAAAGCCCATGGGGGAAATAATTTGATATTTGTAGTAGGGTTAGAACAATGAACAGTGGATAAAGTTGAGTATCATATACTGAGCAATAAGATTAAAAGGTACTAAATAATGGATGTGAGCATTGCACATTCTGCACATTGTATAAGCCAGGGGTCTGGCAGGGGTAAGAGCAGTATGTGACCATGTTAAGATTGTTGCAACTCACATGCTCAAAATGGCAACGTTGAAATGATCCTGGCATTAACTACTTTTGAGTATTTTACTTTGCAATCCTAGTAATAATGTTAAATTCTTTAAGAAGGCTCCAAGTTAAGCTGTAACTAATGCAGAGAAGCTAGTCTGCTTCCTTATACATTTTTATGATGCGCTTTTCCTCATCCTCTACCCTTGTATTTTCCCAAAGGGCAGAGATTTCCCCTCAAGTCCAAAATATGTAAATAATCCAAATGCAACACTATTACCTTCCAGACTTAAAGGTCTACAAAAATGCATCAGGGAGGCAATGCAGTAACAGATCTATGGCTGACAGGAAAGGAAGATGAAGCTTTTATCAGGATAAGATACACGCACAGATTTCATTTCAGTGTTTCTTTCCTTGTCTCATCCAACTCCAATGCAAAAATAAATAAATACAACTAGTGCTGTTCATCATTATAACAGAATATATCATTAGTAACCTGCTCCCTGCCCCTCACACCACTGCTATGGGCTTCCCCCTTTAGTCAAAGTCAAGAAGAAAGAGGCTCTGATGTTATGTCATATCCAGCTTCCACATGGACTAGCCCAGAAGTGATTTTACCACAACTGCTTGAAAAAGCAGTCATGTTATTGCAACCACTACTTGTACACGCCTGGGAGCACATTAAAAAGACAAATAAATTTCTTACAAACTTTCAGTCCAATAGATTCTTATTATGAACAGATAGAATGCCACTATACCATGACGATCAGTTAAGTTTATGACCATCACTCAGTTATAATGTCAGGCTACCCTTACTCACTAACACATGACACTGCTTTTACAATCAGTTTAATCACAGGAAAATTATAATCTCATCACCCATCAGTATCAATTGTGCATGGTGTCAGATCAGTTTGAAGGAATAATTAGTTTCTGTACTGGAATTCCCCAGGTAGAACATTAGCACACATATACATAGTTCTCATTTAAACAAAAGCCGTGTAAAACTATAAACATATGGGAGCAGAACTAAAGTGTACAAGACCCAGAAATAATTGAGCAGCTTTATATATCTAGATCTTTTCATTACCCTCCCGGCAACCTATCACAGAAACCACACATTTTCTCCTCATTATTTCATAGGAAGCTTACCAAAGAAAAACACACAAGCATTATTTTAATTTTTTTCAGGTGAGGTGTCAATATTATCTGGTAAACTATTTCAGGATATGAAATCTTTGTAGATTTTTGTTTGTGCTTTGTGAGAACACAGGCAAAGCTGCAAGTTAGGCTCCTAGGCATGACTCCAGATATACAGGGAAGTCATCTTTTAATGTTGCAGGATTTTGATAGTCTTCCCAGTCCTCCATTTAAAAGCTCAAAATGATGCCTTAGCAAATAGTTTTTCAGCACACTAACATACTGCTTTGAGTCCTTAAATGTAGGATTTAGATGTGCTGTTAATGAACCTATATTTATCCCTAAACACTAACTCACTGCAATGTTAAAGAGAGGAGGCATTTAAAAACACCTAAAAATCAAAGTTGAGGTTCAAATCCTTTGCCAGTATAAATTAATGAAGCAGTGTAATTGATGTAAATGAATGATTTTTCAGCTATTTTTGATGAAGGAATAGGTTCCTGTATTGTGAACTGCCACCAAATAATAGGTTTTATGTACTACATTTCCTTTTTTGGACCCTTTAAAAAGAGTTCAGAGAGACCTGAAGGGCCCATAGATGGCAGGTTGCAAGCCGCTGTTGTAACACCCTCCTCCCCTTTGTTCCTTTACCATTACAAGCCAGAGAAGATATCTGAAGCTTGTACCCTGAAGTGCTCATTCCCAAAGGCAGTTCAGCTGTCTGACAAGGAAAAAATGTCTTACCTCCTACATAAAGTTACTGTACTTAAAAAATATAAAATGCAAGGCTGTTATGCATAGCTGGTGTTTGAGTGCATGAAAGGGGAGACATTGTTTATGGGAGTGTCTCCAAGAGCACAGATATTCTTTGTAGGGAAATGTGTGGGCCTCACAATTCAGTAGACTTTGGGGAAAAAAAGTATTATTAATGTACTTGCTGGAAAAATCAAAAGCTGTACTAGAGATTAAAAAAAGAGAAAGTTTGTCATTGATCCATCCAGGTAAAATTTTCAAACAATCCTTTCAAGATGTAAATTCTAAATCCTATTTCCTATCAGATCCAATACAGGATTTCAGCAGTGCTCAACTTCTAGTTGAAGGGTTGTTAGACCCAGAATCCAGATGGAGGTATCCATCCAGATCCCCACAGGAGTATTCTGGTATGTGGGCAACTGCTCTGACTATGAGAGTATGATGTAAACAGCAAGCAACACCACCATCTTTTCATCTGCATCCTGTCACGTATGGAGAAGGGAGGAGGGCCACCACAGTCAATACTTTGAGGGGCATCCCTAGAGCAGAAGGGCCAAAAAGGCCCTCTGAAGGAGTTAAGCATCACTTCACCTGATTTTCAGATCTTTGCAAAGCTTAGGTAAGTCAGCTGCTCACACTGAGGCAGCCGTGTGGCTACATCAGGCAAGAACCTATGGAAATGCCAGATCAGGTGAGAAGGAGATACTGGTCAATTTAAGCAGTTTTAGGAGAAGGTGACTGCTGAATGGGGCTTTTTGAACAGAAGTATGGGCTTGAAGTCTATTTAAATTCCATTTTAATGTTCAATGTCCTTCTGTATGACTTGATAAGACTTTTAGACGCCTGTATTATTGAAAGTCAATAAGAAGGAAGACCCGTGTCACCAAAGTACTTTCTAGTTTGTTGTTCTTTCCATTAGTCAGTGTGATGTAATTATTTACGTCATACCACAGAGAGATTTTACAGCAGAGAATATCAATATGAAAGTCTTGGATCTATGTGAGTAAAAACACAATGTTACATGAGTTTTATAATCTTAGTAGAAAAAGGAGTTAAGTATTCTTCTGGACCTTAAGCTAAATGAGAATATTAAATTCAGTGATTAGTCTTCAACGTCTCCTACTTTTTCTCTGTATACATAATTACTTTTTGAAAGCAACAGAAGTGATTTTTTTAATTATTTTTTGCTACGCGTCTTTTGTTCATTATTATTTGGCTGTGCTTAGGAAAAAAGGATTTGTAAACCACAATTGTTCTTTGAAGTACATCCAAGTTAATTACACAAGCAACAATATAAAAATAACATAATTCAAGTGATTTTTTTTCTTCATAGAAGCTTTCCTATTTGTATTCTCAGGACACAATAGCAGTCCCTTTTCTCCTACAGACTTTATCTTAAACAGTACGTAAGCATTGGTAGTACACACTTTGGAATGCAAACCTAGATGTGCACCTAGCAACTGACAGGGCACAGAGTGACTCCTGTTGTGTGTTATCTCCTCCACTGGTCAGAGATGCCACTTAAGTGCTATAGGTCTGGTATTGCTAACTGCAGGAGTGCAGACCATTAAGCTTAAAGACACTACATTTCAAATTTTTTCTTTTTTTTTTCCTCCCCCTTCTTACTCCAATTTTCTAGTGGAGAACTGCAGCTTTGAATTGTTAACTCTAAAGCAGAGGGAAAAAATAAAACACATGGTGGTATCAAACATTTTCTAGTTTTGTGGCCAATGGCACAACTTTTGGAACAAAAAAAGAATTTTCAGACCCTCTTCCCAAAACTGAATCTACAACAGAAGGCAAACCTTACTCCACAATCATCCATGGACATTGAGAGTCAGCAAGCAAGAGGTTCAGCTGCAGAATCAGGAAATGCAAAGGACCCAGCACAGTGAGTTTTTTAGCACAGTGCAGAAACAGAGTGAAGTCTGCTCAGGAAAATTTAGTAGATATGAAAGTGTATGGGCGGGGATAATAGGACAGGGAGAAAGACAAAGCAGCCAGGTGACTTGCCCAATTCAAATATCTCAGCCTCTCTGTCTGAACCCAGCCAGTGCATGTGCAGTTTACCATGTATTTCCCATTCTGCATAGAAAAAGGATATCCTGCTTTTCCACTGCAAGTACACCTCATGAAACATAAGTTCAATTGCCTCAGAATACAGCCACCACCCTAATTCACAGGAGGACAGCCACTTGGACACAGCTTTCTGCTGCGTGATTTTACCCAGGAGCAGCCTTCTACCGAAAACACACAAGTCATATATAGGCTCATCAGGCAGACCAGTCCAACACATCTGCTACCTTGTTTTCAGGTCCTGAAACCCAACCTGATATCAAAGCCTCCTACATCAGCATTAAGGTAAGCTCAACAGTCTGGCAGGGACACACATCTCCTTTCTAACAGCGCTGTATTCGGCTCTCCCATGTATAACAAAAGGCTCAGCCTAACAACAGCAAAAATGAATGGATGAGTTGCATGCTCACATTTGCAGCGTGACCAGTGCTGCCTTAGTCATTAACACATACGTTCTTTGCTAATTTTGTTGTAGCTTGTATTGAGTAAGCAGCACCAAGTATCTCCCTTTGCCCCTATTACCAGCCAAAATACAAAGTAATCACAAACTAATATACTTTCAGGTACAGCAATCACGTACAGTGTATTTCTGCAGCACCAAGAAGGAGAGAATACGACAGCTAACATTTGTAAAGCACTCTGCAGAGATATAGGGCTAGCTAGGAAATCAAGATGGCTTGGAAGTAGAAAGATTTGGCAGACCCTTCACATATTTAAGTGGATCCCAGTGCTGACCTGCAGAAACAAAGCTATCAGTATTCCACTGCAACAGCAGGTAGTGCAGAGACAACCACCTCCACCAGCTTTCTGTGTACTCCGCTTGTTACACAGCCATGGCTTCCCTAGCAGCGCGGAGGCAGCTTGACAGCATAATAGACAAGTCAAGCTGAGAGATGAAGAGCAGTACATCCTCCAGTAATGCATTAAGTATATCCTAAGGCTTAATGCACTCAATTTAGAGACTCTACAGGTGCTCCAGCACCTACCACAGCTGCCAGGCAATCGCAGAAATTGCCAGGCAGCTCTTCCATCCCAAACATGCTAGGTGTCAAGGAGGTGAGCTTCCATTTCTTCAGCTTCTATCACTTTGAGCAAAGTCCACTCTAGCTTGGAAATAAGGAAGCAATTTCACTTTCCAATTGCAGGACACAATTTAAATCTGTGTCTGCCACCAAGAATAAGTTATCTTAAAAAGTACTTGGAGGTCATTAGGTTTATTCTATTTATAACTGCTTATTTTCATTCTATATAGTCCATTTTTAAGCTTTTGTTTTATTTATTTTGTTGAATAGATTTTTGTTTGTGTCTGGTTTTGAATTTTTGCCACTATTGTCCTTGTTATATGATCTATATTCTTTGGTAATTTAAAGAGCCTGAAACTAGGAAGCAAAGTACTTTGAAACAGAGCAGGTGATCTTTCAATACTGTGTATCATAGCCACACATTCAAGTTCAAAGCCTAGCATGTCCAGTTAAGCATCTAATTATTTGATCAATGCCCTTGTCCATTTAAATACATGTGTCCAGAGTGAGGTCGGTTTCTGTTTCTGCAGGCTTATTTAGATACACAATTATTGATTTTTATTTTTTTTTTTTTAAAAACCCTTCATGCCCATGAACTGCATGGGATATTTCTTTCCACTTTCCTATTGTCTTAAGTACCTCTGTTAATATATCTGCTTTCCCAAGTATCAGGTATTGAGGTCATTTAAATGCAGAGAATAATTGAATGCTCAGTTAAGTGCACAATAACCCAGGCAAATATACAGTTCCAGATATCTTTTAAAATTTGTATCTCTAATTAACATGCATTATGTCTATAAATTACTGGTCTGATAAAAAACACTTTGCTGGTACACATTTACCTCTGTTTTCAGTCATCTCTAGCAGGCTCTTAGGAAGAAAGGGATGACTAAGGCATGACAAATTCCACAATGCATAGATGTATATAAACCAATAAGAAAGCAAAACCACTACTGATGCATATTAATTTTGTAAAAGAACAGCAAATTATAGCAAGTAACTTTTATTCTGATGAGATTTCCATGGCTTGTATTTATGTTGAATGCTTAGTTTGTTTTTTGAAGTTTTCATCTGAATCTGTAGACACTTCATATTTCAAGAAGTTATATTTGTTGGATACAAACTTCAAAACAGAACTCTTACTCATTTGAAAGTATAAAAATCTGCCCACCAACATTATTCCTAATACTTATACCTCCTGAAGTGAGCTATCTTACATATAGGGGATAACATTTGGTTATTTGAACCTGAATATACTTCACTTGCTATCTTTACTGCAGCTGAACATCTTCAGAAGGCATCCATTCTATATGTTTTACATGTAAAAATTAAGTTCTACATCACTCAAGCCAAAATGTATGGACAATTCACACCATGGCTAATCTCTAAATCCTCAGCAGTTTTATAGGTTCCTAATAATTTAAAAAATGTATTGTGATGAGCTCAAACAAATATTGAGCCAGCAATATTAAATTACATCATAAATGAGTTACTTACAAAGCATTTCCTACTACAAACTTAATATGAATTGTCACATGAAGGACATAAGGATTCTTTTTTAACCTGATAAAACTGCATACTTTGTGGAGAAAGTATTCCACTACAGTCAACATGTTCTGTTGGTGTGTAAAAAAAAAAACAGGTTCAAACTTTTGCTTGGCATAGTAATCCTCAGAGGAAAAATCTACATTATTAAATTCCTGTGAGAAACAT
>VYZV01037028.1:43785-62974 GCA_013401275.1 Pandion haliaetus | reverse complement strand
TTTTTTTTAAGTAAAAAGAGTTCTGTGTTGTACACCATTAAGCCACAACCAAACTCTTTGCATTGGCATTTCTCTTTGGTGTGGTATCAGATATCATATTTGGCATGACCAAGCCTTTTACTTTGGCTACATAAGCCCTGTAGGAACAGGTTAGGGACTTCAGAGTAATTTCATTGGTTTGAAACTGAGACCGTACTCTGGAGATACATAGGCTGTGACCTACTATATCTGTCCTTTTGCCAATATCCACAGCTGCTCAAAGAGGCTGANTTTTAATATTTTTTTTTTTGCTCAAAACTAAGTTTACATTTAATTTACTATAGCCTACAAATTTTTAGTAGGAAGCTGTCTAAAGTGGCCAGTGAGAAATGCTAGAAGGAGGGGTGTACCTGAAATCTTACCCTTTCCCAGGTTTAGACACTGACTTATAGAACATAGAGAGGGCTCCTCTGTGAGATCAGGCTTGTCAGCACACATCTTTTGATTAAGGTATCAGTAATCCTTATTAAGAAAAAAAAAATAAAGGAAACAAGACAAAGTATAAAACAAACAGCTCTATTCACCTACCTCATTATTTTGTGTTCAGTGGTTAAAGAATTCACAGAAAAAGCAAGAAATCTGAATTGAGCCAGGATTGAAACCTGCTGCTGGGGCCCTGAGGCCAAACCATCAGCTATTCAAGGACTCCTCCTACCAAAGCCATGGTATGATACAGGAAAGAGTTTAAGGCCTGTAAATTTATATTAGTCATACCTGTTAACCAATTAGCATTTAGCTAATAATTTCCAACCCACATCTAATTAAATCTCTAGAGTTGACTATAGCTACCCAGACTCTCTATGTCATCGAAGCAGCACAAACAGCACCTGTGTCTACAGGAATCACTCCCTGAGGGCTTCTCTCTGCATCACCATAGTGTACAGAGGGAGCAGAGGACAAGTTCTCTCTCAGCTTAAACATCTCCATTAGATATCGAAAGTTTGTAGAGATGAAAGTGAGCTATAAGATCACTACAAATAGAGAAAGACAAAGTTTTACTGAGCTGCCTGAGCTGGCACCACCATCTGTCTCATATTATCCAGAAACGTGCCTACATAGCAGGCTGTGTTACATCCCTTCCTGGGGAATTGGGTGGTGTAAGTGGATTTCCCTGTTGGAACATTCATTTATTCAGCCATCTAGGTGAATGATCTAATATATATGCATATGACATAAATCTTTCATTGACTTATTTTTATAATGTACTTGCCAGTCATGTACTGTATATTATAAAACTTGGATATGTCAAAAACAAATATCTGTTCCTCGTGAACAGGAAAGGACACCACCACAATCTATATCTGCTTCAAGCTCTATCAAGAGACATGAAACCTATAAAACCTCCTTGTCGAAATTTCAGGATAGAATCAATTCCCAGGTCATTGACAAAAAGATTAAAGCATTTTGCATATTCAAAGGAGAAGGGTGATGTTTGAAGGCTTGAGGGTTTTTTGGTTCCAGCCAGTATACACTGTTAAAATCTTGGAGCTGCTAATTAGCAAGTTCTATTGCAGACCCAGGAAATGGTCCCTCTTAGACTGTGACAAAATAGAAAAGACAATGTTAATTTTTCTATTTCAAATGGATACCCAATGGTCAGCTTGATAGGTAGAAAATAAGACTTCTTTTACTGACTGTATCATGTGCTCTATTTCTAAAAAGTCATTCCATTTTTCACACCATTATTGAATGCCCTGATACATGCTCTTCCTCAGTTCAGTTGTCATGAGAGAAGCATGTTATTCTGAAGGGCCGTAATGAATGCTGCTTTCCATCTGTAAAGTTTGAGTCCTCTTGCCCTTTCATTCTGCCATCAGCTCTGCTGTGGGCTTATGTGGAGGTGCTCTGAAGTCAATCAGGTTTCCTGCAGGTCTCCCAACAGGCAGCAATAATATGTTACTTAACATGTGAACATGTTTGTAGGCATGTGAGACAGCAGAATGTGGCAATGGTGTCGCTGAAGCCTTACACATGTTTAACATTAATGAGTCTCATTATAACAGAGGCTTTAATTTCTCCTTCCCAATTCTAGGCTTTTGACAAGTTGACCTCAATTTGGAGACCGTTCATGGCTCCTATCATCTGCCAAGAGGCAGGGTGCAAAGGAGGCAACACAGTTTGCCTAGGATCAAAAACACCCTCCGAAAAGTGCTTATTTTTCTCTCTTTTCTCTCTAACCACAGAGGCTAGAGCAACTCCTAATTTAGGCAGCCCAGTCAAGTGCTTAACATTAGCTCTGTGACAATCAACCACATCACCTATCCTCTTTGCTTTTCAAGTTGTTATGAACTATAACTATATGCATTTGCTGAGGGAGCAGTGGTCATACCTGACAGATTGCCCCAAAACTAAAAAATGTCCAAAGTAATGGCTCTACAGAGCACGGCTATTTGAGATAACTGTATTGTTTAATTCCAGTAATGGCATTTTAAAATAAATACTGAAACACCAGTGGAAAAGCATCTGTATTTTTCTGTTCCTTCTTCTGGCTGTTGTTATAGTCATTGTCTGGTAATATCTTCAACAAACTACAGAGCATTGGCAAAATTAACTATTATTGTCTGACAAGTTTTGATAAGGGAAAACTCACCCTTTGCTAGAAATACACAATTTCTGACCCTGTGACTTTATATGTGAAATATGCAGAAGAGAATAACACAGTTAAAATCTACCTTGTTCACTCCTCTTTTATTGCTAGAAATCCTCCTGGAAAGTACTTCCAAATACATGAAGGACAAGAAAATGATTGTGAATAGTCAGCATGAATTCAGGAAGGGGGAATCATGCTTGACCAACCTGATAGCCTTCTACAATGAGGAGGCTACCTTGATGGATGAGGCAGAGCCGTGCATGTTGTTTACTTCGACTTTAGTCTTTGACAGTGTCCCCCATGTGATTAGTTGCACAAGGTCCAGCTGGAAGCAAGTCATGAGTGCTGTATCCCAGGGCTTACTACTGGTCCCAAGACTGTTCAACATCTTCATTAATGACCTGGACAATGGGACAGAGTGCATCCTCAGCAAGTTCACAGATGATACAAAGCCAGGAGGAGCAGCCGATACACCAGATAGTTGTGCCACCTTTCACAGGGACCTGGACAAGCTGAAGACTGGCTGACAGTAACCTCATGCAGTTCAACAAGGGGGAGTGCAAAGTTCTGCACCTGGGGAGGAATAACCCCAAGCACCAGTACATGCTGGGGCTGACCATCTGGAAAGTAGCTTTGCTGAGAAGGGCCTTAGGGTCCTGGGGGACAAGCTGACCATGAGCCAGCAACACACCCTTGAAGCAAAAGTAGGCCAATGGTAGCCGCAGCTGCATAAGGAAGACCATCACCAGCAGCAGGTGGAGACAGGTGATCCTTCCTCTCCGCTCAGCACTGATGAGGCCACACCTGGAGTGCTGGGTCCAGTTCTGGCCTTCTCAGTACAAGCAAGACATGGACTTATTTGGGTGAGTCCAACACAGGGCTGCAAAGATGATTAAGAGACTGCAGCACCACTCATACAGCCTTAGAGAGCTGGGGCTGTTCAGCCTGGACAAGAGAAGGCTCATGAGGGGGTCTTATCAATGTGTATAAGTAACTGATGATAGAAAATGAAGAAGAGGGAGCCAGACTCTTCTCAGTAACGCCCAGTGACAAGACATGAGGCAATGGGCACAAATTAAAACACATGAAATGCCATCTGAAAATAAGAAAACACTTTTTTACTGTGAGGGTGGTCAAACACTGGCACAGGTTACCCAGAGAGGTTGTGGAGTTTCCACCCATAGAGATATTCAAAACCCAGTTGGACACAACCCTGGACAACCTGCTTTGGCTGACCCTGCTTGAGCAGGGAGGCTGGACTGGATGAAATCAAGAGGTCCTTTCCAACCTAAATGATTCTGCATTTCTATGAAAAATTAGAGTCGAGAAATCTCTGACTACTTCTGTCGTTACAGAAGCCATTCCTGCTAACCAAGAAACAAATCTTTTATTTCAAACAGATAAAGAAAATGGGGATCGGATATTAAATTTACTACAAATCTCCCTTGTGATTGCAGAAATATTTATTCTCTCTTTAATTCAGTTTTTGTCTGTATAATTATCTAATCTATTTATATGGCTTTAACTAATTAAAATATATTAGTAATAAATGTTTAAATAACTATTAATGCCATACGCATTTTTTTACCTGAAGAGATTAAGTAAAACACGTATCTCCAGACAAAATTCAACAAACAAAAATAAAACACTCCCGAGGTAGGTAGATGAGGTGGAGAAGAGAGACAGAATCAGCTGAGCGACAATTATTCAGGCTAGCTGAGGATCTTCTGCCTTATCTTAAGCCACTTAAAGTCTTCTTTTTGTGGATATGTATGGAACAGCTAATACAGTTCATAGAGGTAAAGAGGAAAAGGGTAATGTAAGAAAGTAAGGCAAATTCTATCACTAAATGGCAAAAAAACATTACATGGAGCACCAAAACTCCCTGGAGCCAGTAAATGCAGGGTCAGAATTGGGGCTTTTGCTAGTGTGGCTCAAAAGGCGAGAGACAAAAATAGCAGGAATATACAGCTGATATATGGGATAAATTTCCTTAAGTCAGAATGCATCGTTTAAGCCCTCTAGCAAAGCAGTTTCTTTCTCAAAATCTTGCATTCAAAATATATAAGACCTGTTGCCTCCAGACACTCTAAAAAAAAATTCCTTTACCTTATATTCTTGTCCTTGTAAGAGTCTACTTAATCCATTCTCTACAAACTTCAGTGTTGCACCTGGAATTCACAACATTTTTGTCCTTCTCTAGGGCTCCCTCTTTCTCTGCCTCAGTGTCTTATTGGTTACATGGGCAATATCACATTTTCAAACTTGACAGGAATGTTACTACTACAATATATTAAAGGTTGAGGCTTTTAGATATTATATTGATACAGACTGTAAATACGATAAGTAGTTCTATCTGTATTTATAAACACAGTAATGGAAGTAATCATACAATTATCTTTGGATTCCACTTTCAGAAAACCATGGTGGTATTTGTAATTTGTTTACTTTATTCCCATAGAAAAAATGGCATCTGTAGTGCAAACTACAGGACAATAAACTAAAATTTTACCTTCCCTGTAGCACTCCCATTTCTCTCCCGTCTGATGACATGTTGTATTTTTAAATTAATTCATCCTATTTGCATTCTTTTGAATTCATCTTCACACTGCCAGGTTTTCCAGTTCCATTCTTTTATTTTTAAATAAATAATGGAAAATGAGATGGTTTGGGACTGGGGGGGTTCTGCCTGCTACCTGATATCATTGCTCTGTATTAGCATGTGTTCTCAAAAAATGTGGAAGCATGACTGAAGAACTCAAAAAAGTACTCCTAAAAAAATGTTACAAACCTAAAGCTGCAGCCATCTGGAGCAAAAGCAATGCCTGCCATGAACTTAAATACCTCAAACTCTGAAAGGTTTTCAAGCTGAATGAATTCACATCTGTCAGAGAAATAGGCAGACTTTTATGCAATGGAATGCAACATGGCAATTAGATGCAATTAAAATTATAATTAGAGAGCCATATCTAGTGTGCTCACTGTAATCTGGGATCTGGGGGGGTTTTTTGGTACAGACATAAACGAAGGCCCAGCCTAGAACGGAGATTGATCCAATGTCTGCTGGTAGCTTCTCCTGGGGAACTTGTCCCTTCCCCAGGAATGGCTCTTCCTGCCTGGCATGACCCCAGGCACAGCCACCTGCTGTTGCTCCCAGAAAGCTATTTATGTTTTTGAATGCCAAGAGCAATAATTTTGGGTTCTTGGCTATGTATCTTTACTAAATAAGGTTACTTGCTTTCCAGCTTTCCAGCCTAAACTCCCTCTTAATATACAGGTTATATAAAAAGCACGATGCATGCTGTTTATGAATGCTGATACCCGCTGCAAATCTGAGTCAGCCATGTACTCCATGCCTGCTTTGTTTCACTCAGGCTATACTGCAGGCAGCGTAACTGAAACGTCAGTCTAGGAGTCTGAACCGAGATCTCACCGGAGTGAGGCAAAGCTACCCAGTGCATGTATATTCAGCATGCAGACAGATTCGTCATGGGAGAGGTTGTAGGGTGAAGAGGACTCTAGTCTCCCCCCAGCAGCCTCAGCTGGTGTGCTCTTTACTCAGTAATGAGAGAGGGGACTGCATGGCCAATGCTCTTATAGGGGCTGCACACCCTGGCTCCATGCCCAAACATCCTCCATGAAGAACCATGTTATTTTTAGTATGGTTTATCATCTATGATATTGTTGCTTCTTTCTCTTCCTCAGAATTGTGATTTGCTGCGTTAAATCTTTAGATTTAACATATATATGAAAATGAGTCTGGTATAAAGTTCAAAGACTAAAAAGCAGCTAAAAAGGCATATTTTACCTACTGCCTTTTCACAGTAAGGAAAATTGATGGGGTTTTATGCCAATCTAAAAGAAAGTAACAGGTAAAGTATTCAACTCAGTTTTCTTTAGGAGCTTTTAGAAATTATAATAATTGTGTTTCTAGAGTTTAGATATTTAATTAAGGAGCAATTTTAACTATTTCAAAGAATCTGATCAAATTTATCTATCTGCAAGAGATCTTATATTTTTATGAAAGCTTTGGCTTTAAAGATATGAGTGCCATTATAGAAGAGCACGGCAAAGCCTTACTCATCTTGACAAGTTCAAGGCAATGATGGATGATTACTGAGAGAAAAATCTCTCGCTATGGTTTGTATAGTACTAAAGGGAAGTGCCAGTAAATAAGCCACTGAGTAAGCATTCAGAACCACGGTGGTATTGTTTGCATGTGTTATATAAAAACATTTTTAATAACTGTCATCAAAGAACACTAAGCTCATCAGCTGTCATAATAGAATGACAATGTATTATGCACAAAGCTGTAGTCTTAAAATTTTAAAACTGAGTCTTCAGTAGGAGAAAAGGCAGGAAATTAAAAGCAAACATCTCTTCTGAATTCCCTTTTTTGTTCCCAGGCAGACCTGCATGAGATAATTGCATGATAATACAGCCAGGATGCTATATAACACCTCTAACAGTTTAGCAAGAAACCAATTCATTACCACTATGTTATGGTTTTCTAAGTGTTACAGGCAAATTTCTGTGATCTACTACTTCAGTTATTTGACTAGATAGACCGGGATTCTCTTGTGGAAGGCAAATCTGAGGGAATAGAGTTGGTAAAAAAAAATACTCTCTGACTATGGTTTTTTTATGTTAACAGACAACTGCAAGAATGGTCCGCTGTCATGAGGAATGACAAGTGCCCCCAAGCACAAATGGGAATATTGGTGTATGTCCTTGTTATGGGTTTGTGTGGCGCGGTTTTCTTTGGTAGTGGGGGAGGGGGCTGCAGAGGTGCCTCCTGTAAGAAGCTGCTAGAAGCTCCCCCGGCTCCAAAAAGTCGGACCCGCCTCTGCCCAGACCGATCCCATCAGTGACGGTAGGAGTGCCTCTCTCTCGAAGAACAGATTTAAGAAGGGGAACCAGCAGTGTGGCGGGGTTGGAACGTGAGAGGAACCCCTCTGCAGATACCGAGGTCAGTGAAGAAGGAGGGGGAGGAGGGGGCACCTGAGGAGGCTGATGGCCCTGCAGCCCGTGGGGAGATGGCAGGCTGTCCCCCTGCAGCCCATGGGGNTGAAGGACTGTCTCCCGTGGGAGGGACCCCACGGTGGAGCAGGGGACGAGTGAGGAATCTTCCCCCTGAGGAAAGGAGCGGCAGAGACAAGGTGTGGGGAGCTGACCTATCCTCCATCCCCTGATCCCCTGTGCTGCCTGGGGGAGGAGGTAGAAAGAACCGGGAATGGAGCTGAGCCGGGAAGGCGGGAGGGGTGGGGGGGGGGAAGGTGTTCTGAAGTTTGGTTTTCCTTCCTAATACCCTTGGTTTTCATTTGATTTGTAGTAAATGAAATTGACTTTGTTTCTTCCCCAAGCTGAGCCTGTCTTTTGCCCGTGACCATAAGTGGGGAGTGATTCCTCCCAGTCCTTGTCTCGACCCACGAGCCTGCCTTTGGATTTTCTCCTCATCCCAAGGTGGCCAGGGGTGGGAGTGGGGGGTGAGCGAGCGGCTTTGTGGTGCTATGTTACCGGCTGGGCTGAAACCAAAACCACGACAGTCCTCTAAGCTTCTCCCCTAGCCCCCAAACTGGGAAGTAAAGTACATTAGCTGAGACTTCCTTAACTTGAATTTCAGATAGCTTGGTTCACTCTGCAGCTAGGATAGGCTAAGAGATACATCCTAGCTGTTCCTATAGCCCAGCTGACAGATGGGACCTTGTCAGGCAGCAGAACACACCTGAGATCTACCACAGGCTTGTACCCTGCTTCATGCATAGGTTTCCTTTTAGCTCACACATCCTTTCTGCTGCAGTCAGAGAGCCCAAACTTCACCCATGGCAAGTGTGAATTAGCTGCCAACAATTGTGCCCTTTGGTTGGGGTCACGGACAGTTACAGCTTACTCTGAAACCCATAATTTTTTTCATTCAAGGATTATCTTTTACAATACTGTAAGTGGTTTATTCGTTTTAATGAACATATGGCAAATTAAGGAGTTCAGAATGGTTATTGTTTTATGAAAAATGTGCTTGAGTGCATAGCTGTTATGCAGCTGTCATCATGAAGAAGAGCAGGATTTTCAAAAGCATCTCTGGAAGCGACTCCATTAAGAACATGTGATGCTTTTAATCCATTAGCTCCTTACTTCTTATGTGATTGCCTGACTGTTTTAAGCTGGTGGCAGAAACTCCAGACACTTCAGAGAGGCCACAATTTCACTCCTGACATGAGTAAGCTTTTCCAGTTCTAATAACAATAACATGAGTAAGCTTTTCCAGTTCTAATAACTATACAAACATTTACATACCGTATTTTTCTGCATTTTTCTCCTTGTGTCATCACTAAGTTTAAAGAAATTATTACACAGTGGATGTGGATTTTACATCTCTCTCTATTTTAAGAATATTATCTTTCAGCAAAGCATTTTGCCCCTGGCAAAGAACCTAGTACCAATCTGAATTACGTACGTACAAGTGCAAAGAGAATGATCTAGGAGCCGAAAAAGATATCGAAAAGCTGAAAATGTATTGAAAAATACATTGACTTAATGATAACTGTAATTCACCACAAATGGTGCTTTTTCAAAAGTCACAAATTGATTTACAAGATGGGCCTAATGATGAGACACCTCAAATCAGAGATAATTATCAGATCAAATTTAAAGTGGCTCAAAAGCATATTTTAGAATGCAATGTCCAACTCACTATAATAAAGCCTCAAAATGGTTCTTTTCACTGATGTGCAGCTAAACCAGGATACAATTCGAATTCTGCTTTGAGCAAGTCTCCCCAGGTGCATCAGAGAGATTGCGCTAAAGCTATTCAGTTATGTCTACTTTCTGCTTGCTATTTTTGCACATTATCATTTAAATAAGCCAGAATATGTTGTGGTCTTGAAAAATTGCTTAAAAATTGTTTGATGGTGTGTACCGCTTGCATACACCCCCTTCTTCGGAATACTTCTCAGGACATTTGTTACTCGTCTCCCAAAAGCTACAGGTACCAGTGCCATGTTTAGTGCTACTAAATTATATAACAGGAGTGGCTGGGGCACAGCCATCTCCGGACTCGGGAATACAAATTTGGAAATACACCTTCTGCATTGTTTCATTGAATATCACTGTATGCTCTTCTGATCCGTGCTAATGGTCGCAACAACTCTCACAGTCATGTTAGGAAAAAAAATGAACTATTACTCTGCTATTAGGGAAAAATTCCCTAATGGGCACATATGGATTTTCATATGTAGTTCATACAAATTTAAAGACCAAAGTTTGTCTTCAGTGTAAGCAAGGGGATAATTTGGCCAAAGGCTATAAAAGTCGTGTACTAACAATAAAAATGTGAATATCAATATTAAGTCTTTGTTATGTTTCTGGAACATGGGGAATGTTGTATCAGCTGAACAGAAGACAATCATCACAAAGAGATCAGAAAATTGCATGGGAAAAAAAATAATATTGCGGAAAAGGAACCTACATCTAAAAAGTTTTTTGAAAATACTATACAGATTTACTTTAAATGTATAATAAGTATATATTTATTTATATAATACCCATATTCAAAATATAAGTATGGCAAGTGGTGCACACATACTAAAATCAGGTACATAGGGTGTCTGCATTCATTGAAGTCCCATCTCAGTAAACCCTTACTCCTTGCTTCCACTAGTGAGTCTATTTGGTTTACAGCAGCCACCAGGAGATCCTTGCCTTGTCGACTCCACCCAAAGTGGTCTGTGCAACAGATCAGGGATGCAGGCTGAGTCTTGAGTCAAGTGCAGCAGGCCTTCCAAAACACAGGGTTTAAAGGTTGCAACAACCAGTGAGGTGAAGTGCTTTAAAGACAGAAGGTTATCTTACCCTGCTACCTTGAATCACTGTTGATGCGCAAGAGTCTAAGGCAGAAGCAAAATATATTGGTATATTTTAAGTTTCATAAATATAAAGTTACAAAGACTGACAAAGGCAGGTGTTTGAGAGGAAAGAAGACCAGGCTACATATTGCAGCACCAGATCCAGAGCTCTCCCTCTTCCCTTCTGTCTCCAGCTGACAAATTCCAGGCATTCCTGTCATATAGGTAGAGTTGTCCCAAAGCATAGCCAGCCTTTCAAGGGCGCATTTTATGGAGAATGAATGTTAGGACCATGAGATTCTTCCAGTCAACTCTTCTCATTTTTTTGCCCCTTCTCACTCCAAATGTCATCAGGAGGAAATCTGTCCTTTGTTTTCAGAAAATGATTGCGCCTGTGTTTGGCTAAATCCAAAGCACATGCTTAGCCCATTTTGAAGACGAGTAGAATTTCTCACCTGCACAGGCAATAGTCTAGTCCTAAGAGAAAGCTTTCATGTAACATGCTACCAGGTTTCTACTGAGCTCATACGTGATGGTAACCAGAAAATTTGAGGTGATTATGGGCTTGGAGATAATAATCCAAGGCCTTGTCTTTGGGAGGTAGAATGACAGACATGTTTAAGCATAACAGTTGTTTTCAGTTGTTATAAAGGTGATGCTTCCCTGGGGAAATGCACAGATTGCAAAGTGAAAAAAAAACGAGTTTTATTTTATTTAATTAAAATATATTTTTTTTTTTTTTTACTAGAAGTTCTATCGTATTTATTCAGAGGATTTTAATAAAGAAAGGAATACTACTTCTTCTGGATTCTAATTCTTGTGTGCTCAATAAAGATCTCATATATTAGCCTAGAAATCCTGTAGGCAACTTGCACATTTTAATGACCCAGAAGCAGGTTCCAATGGAGTGTTGTGGAGTGACACATCTCTGTAGTGGATTAACCAGGCATTTATTATGTGCACTAGTCCTCCAAAATTTTTCATGCTAAAACTTATTCCAGCAGAGTTTAAGCTTCAGCACATCTACAGACTGGACTCATAAAAGACCTCCATTCAAATAAATATAAAAATAGAACATATGACTAAATAGAAAAGATCACCTTTTGAAATACTTCCTTGGCTATCCATCTAAGCCAATTTTCATGATCCTTTTCCCTGTAGTTTAAGAGAATTGTATTACTACCATTCCCTAGTGATTCCATTAAAATAGATTGATCTTGTATTTCAGACAAAAAAAAAAAAGGCCTGAGAAAATAAAAAAAACCAACTTTTTTTTTTACGAACTAATTTTCGCAATAGTTTCAGTACTCCCCTTAATCTTTTCTGTATGACCACGAAAGAGAGAAGTATTGACAAACTTTAAAAAGCCCTATAGCTCAACGTACCTTCAGAAAACAGCTCCATAACCCATGCTCAAAGTTAGCCGCACATCCCAGTGAGATGAAAGGGATCTGTAAATAAAACCTGGATGGTAAGAAGCTTTGCTTTATCCACAGCTCTGTTTTTGCTCTTCCAGAGTTACCAGTTAATACCCCCAATGAAAAAAAAAAACATAGTTAGCAATTACCCCTGTATCCATTTAAGCTGTCAGTGTTAACAGGCACCGCTCTTTGGGCACCAGACACCCTAATCGGCTGCTTGTTCGTTTTCTAATGAAGCTGTCCTCAAGTGTCTGAAAAGTGATGTCCTTGAGACTAGCAGCTTCAATGTGAACAAGTGATTCCTACTGATTTTTTTTAAACTGGCATTGGGTTTGTTTTTCAAGGAACAGTATAGAATTGCTGCACAATCTTTGGCAGTGCTTTATAGATATTCTGCTATATATTTCCCATTTCCTCAAACTAGAACACCAGAAGCAAACCTTTATTTCTATTTTGTAATGCACATGCCTATTTCATGACCAACCCTTTAGCTATTTAGCTATTCAACAACATTATGGACAACATTTTTAATAAGCTTTGCATAAAATTTGCTATTTCTTCTACAATAAAAATATTGTACAAGACTATTTCCATGGTTATTTGACTTCCCATGTTCCTAAGTTACAATTCCATTTTATTGTAAAGTTGCTATTGCCAGAAATCAATTGAATAGTATTACTGTGCACTTGTTCAGTACAGGGAATTTGTTACCTTTCAGGTTTGGAGGGACACACTAAGAGCTCCTAGAACAAATAATAAATAATATTTTTATTATTCTTATTGGCAGATTGTTGCTGGGGATTCTCAGTGGCTAAATAGGTCTAACTATGTCAACTCCTTTAGAAAAAAAAACGTGTAGGAAGTAGTTGCTGCAGTGGAAATTTCAGTCAAAACAGAAGATGGTTTGGAAGAGAATAAAATAGATTCAGAAATTATCCTACATATATAAAGCATATCGTTGGGTACCATCAGAATAAAATGCAGCTAAAATGTGAGGAAAACAGCATAACTAAAAAAAAGTAACAAAATAATATCAGTATCAATAGAAAGTGCTGTATGCACTAAGCAAGCTGAAGAGCTATCTCATAGTTTGTGTCAGCACCATGAAACATTGCTGGACCAGCAGTTTTCTTTTTATGGATGTTTTCCTTTGACCTTATTAGTTTGGCTTTTACAAAGACACAGCTGTCAAATTCCCAGTAAAAATGGGAAAAGTGTTGATCCTATCATATTATTCACTAGTGCAGGGTCTTCCTTTCTTATTTTTTTCCATGTCAGCACTATTTTATATCATATTAATCATTTGGTGTGGTTTATAGCACAACAAAAGAATTACTGCAGGGGGTAAAATCGATACAATAATGTAACTTAGCATGAATACTTGTACTTGAAAAACTCATGCTTTTAATTCAATATGGAGCTACAGAATACTGCTTTCCTCATTCCCAGTTGTCTTACAAGATTTCCTACAAGATTACAGAATTATTTCACATGTATTTTTATTTTATTTAGTTTTCAATACTATTATCAATAGTCACTACACTGCTCCAAATACTGTCTTTACCTGAGCTTACCCAAATGAACATTAACAATTGTTATTAATAGTAATTATGAAGTGGGTCAATCTACAGATGGATAACAGAAATCNGGGCCGTAGCCAGACTGCATTCACACATTTTAATGCTTTTTCCTTTTCCCTAACAAATTTTACATCTCTGTATTAGCATACTCACAGTCTCTTTCCTGGTTATCATGAGCTATCGTTCTAAATGGATACGTTTGAATTATTATCTTTAACACTTCTTCAGGAGTAAATTTTTAATCACATTGCTTGAGGGTCTAAATTCACTTGTCCACGTCCAGTGTAGACATTTTGGTTATGATTAAGTTGCCCAATCTTCTCTGATACATCCTCAGGTGACAATGACCCACATGGAGTTGGTGAATAGGGCAGAGGAGAGGCACACTGTTCTGCAGTGGTGGCTAGAGGGCAGGCAGGACGCTTCAATACGTCTGAACTCTCACCAGATGCCAATGTTTAGGGCAACTGAATTTCACCTTTAGTAATGAAAGCAAAGATGGAAGACTAAAGGAACCT
This sequence comes from Pandion haliaetus, assembly GCA_013401275.1. NCBI lineage: Eukaryota > Metazoa > Chordata > Aves > Accipitriformes > Pandionidae > Pandion > Pandion haliaetus. Next base: position 48,985 of record VYZV01037028.1, on the reverse strand, counting down.
GACCTGCTCACTCACCTTTTAAAATGATCTTTTCCAAATGAGGTTAAGACATAGTATTGAGTCTCTACTATGGCAAATAGAAACCTTGGCTGTGCATCTCTGGCAATAGCTGATGATAAGTAGGAAAGAGTCTGTGAGTATCTAGAGGCCGATGTGCATCAGGGCCATGTATAATACAGTGGGAAAAAAATTTAGTGTGATGCAGGGACTGTAATCAAATACTATTAAGACAAGAGATAGTTAGCGACTGTATTAGAAATACCTTCCTGACACCTATAAAAACCAAATTGTCAGATAGCCTTTCAAAAGCTGTCTTTGATTCCTATTGCTTGAGACTCCTGACTAGACAGAACAAGGAAGATTTTTAACAAATGTGTTATAGAGAACAAACCTGCACTAGAAGAACAGATACCTCCCGACCCAATAGACCTTTTCCCATTTCTACCCACTGTGTTATATACAAGAACATCTACAGTCAGATTTTTTTCCAACACCATACTTCATTAAAAACATGATTCACTTTCACCTTCTGTTTAAATTGTCCTCTGAGTTTTGTTCACAGTTATTAAGATCAATGGGGTGTACACAAGGAGATGCTACTTTCTGAGGGGTAGAAACCAGGGGAGGAAAGCAACCAAAATGCACTCCATTTGGAAGGGATTTTGTACATTCTCCAGTATTCATGTGAAAAGTTGGTGGGGAGAACGGCACCTCACAGGACTGAACTGTTGGGTAGTCAGTATGTTCTTGACTGATAAACTGGTTCATTAATGTACTCTCAACTTACTAAAATTATAACCCATAAAGACAGGCCAGACAGTGAATTCTGCTTCTCATATTCACCTCACCTTGCCATTCAGGAATTTTTACTAGCTACAAGACAAGTTTCCCCACCTGTGAGGCACAACATCAAGCAAAATATGAAGTACACTGAGTTGCAGGTAATATGGTTCAGCTCCTCATACAGGGGCAATCTGATTCAAAATCTACAGATTTTAGCAAGATACTTACCTGCCTACAACAGTCTGATCCATAGCCTGCACAGGAACCCTTGTATGCAAAAGCTGATGCACAGCTGGATGACCACTTGTCCCGGTGCCCTGTAATGGCTCTTAACCCTTGCTGAATTTCTGCAGGCAGCATGGAGCTGCTACCACTGATGTAAGTAATCATTCATCACATACTTGCCCCCAAATCAGTGGAAAAGTATGGCTTTAAAAATGGTTATATTCATAACTAGTAAACTACACAGTGCTGGGGCATACGACAGTCCATACTGTTTAATGATTAACATGCCCCATCACACAATTTGGCTCCTTCAGTGTAAAACTCATTCCAGCAATGCTCAGGTGAGATAACAACTGCTCCCTCCTGGCAGAGTAGGCAAAGGCACCTCGCTTTGGAGGAAATGCAGGTTACCCATGAAGATGCAGGCCATGCTGTACTACTTCCCCTCAGCTACCTCTTTTAACTAACACATGTAGCTGACAGGATTAAAAGGAGCTGAAGAGACACTGAAGTCATGCGTCAGTCTTCTGATGCTCAGTAGTGACATTTTGGTATCTTCCACTTGAAATACTCCTAGAGGATGGCGCTCCTGTCTGTCACCGTAAGTGATTTACAGGCTTAAAGCATAAAGAGTTCATCCTCAGTAACGGTAAACCTTGGGCTAACAGGGTTAAGACATTTAATTAGGGGAGACTGTGATTTAGATATGCAAGAAGACTAAAACTGAAAAGGAGCAGCTTATCTCTAACGCTAGCAATTTAGTTATAATTTCTTCCGCTGTGACCTTCCTGTGAAATGCTTCCAGTAGATATTGTACCTTCACTAAAAGCATGACAATCACCTGATAGAAACACTCCTCTCTAGCCGAATTGAAACAGGAACCAATTAGTATAAAAATCAATACACAAATCCTGCTTAATTATCATAAATAACTTGGGCAAGTCATGGATAGTGAAGGATTCTTCTTTTTTGGGCATAGGTGAAGCTTTCTTGGTTTAACATAGGTAAAAATCACTTTGGGGATTCCTTTTCGCATTTGTGTCACATTCTATTTGGCATAAACTCAGGAATTCCACTGCAACAGTCAGTAAACAGTAGCAACATTTTAAAGACATTACTACTAAAAAGGAAAGGAAAATTTCTGGGGAAAATTCCAAGAAAAAGGGGCAGAATGAGCAAGAGAAAAAGGAAATTGCAGGAATAAATAACAGAATTTTAAGAATGAGGACAGATGAATGTAAATTGATGTAAACTGACAGTTTTACATGAATCTTGTGGCTGTTCACTCAACTCTGGCTCAGGTTTTGGACTAACACAATGCTTGCGCTAAGACCTGATGTTTGCTGGGAGCAGCGCCAGACAAAGTTTGATTCACTGAGTGTGTTGTCCTGTAAATTTGAGAGATCCAAATGAATAAATATTCAGTCAAAGTGAGCAAGAAATGCGTATGAGCATGGTGGTTGAGAATACGTTGACAAATGTGAACAAATATTTCCAAGATGTAATTATATCAGGTCTTCATAATCCTCTAAAGCAGATGTTGACTGGGATAGTGTGTTACAACTGAATACGTTTTAAGCTTCTAGGAATAATACCTATGTGTTTGGTCTATTTAAGATTTAAAACATTCTGTGTTTGTGCTACCTATACTAAAGGCAACTTAACTCTGCCTGCAAGAGCAAGAAAAATTGTGAAAAATAACCAAAAGTGTATTTTATTGACTCTATTTACATATTTAATTTTACACATTTATTTATTTAACCAAAAATAAGTAAGATAAAGATATTGTGCACCTAACTATATCCCACTTACACATACTGAAGATTTGTGCCAATGTAATCTGCTTTATTTTGTCAGTTGTGAATTAGAAAGTCTTCTCTAAATTTTTGGAATTGAACAGATTTACTGACTACCTATTTTTTTCTTTTTATGTAAACTCTCATCATCATTAAAAGCAATATTTGCATCACAGGAGAAATTCCAGGTCTTTCAAACATTTCTTAAACAAGTTAGTAATGTAAATAATAACAGATCAGTAGAGAAATTGTTATGTATATAAATATGCATAAATCCCAGTAAAATATATTTTTTTATCTGGAAATCATTATTTCTGTTTAGAAGAACACTACAGTCTGCTAGCATGAAGGAAGAAGAACATGCTCAGCACTCCTTATAGAGAGTCAATAGGAGTTTGCTGAGATACTAGAAATGCTTCTCGTCCAGTATTACACCTTCTATTTTAACAGGAATTTGTATTAAAAAGTTTCACACCATAGCAATAACCTACTCTATTAGAAAAAAAATAATAAAGTGACAGTACAAGTAGAAGATTACAGATAGATAGACATTCCTGGGCAGACTTTGAATCATATAATGTAAACAAATACACTTCATTTTTGTAAATAATAGTAAAAGCATTATCATCAACATTTGCTTTCTCCCAGTTGTCTACTAACACTAGTTTAGGGTGAATCATCTCAGAATCCCAGCCCCGTGAACAGAAGAAATGGTACTGCCATCTTCAGAAGCTAGAGTGACGGCTGGCAGACAACTGTAAGATTGATAAATTATATCGCTTTCATGAATGAACTTTATTGAGTTTGTAGGGTTTGTGTCTGAGATTTGAACCTGATCCTACCCCAGAGTGTACAGAAGCAATTGGAGCTGAGTACAGCTGAAAGCAGAATCCGGCCTTCCACCATCTGAGTATTGTAACTTAATGGCTTCACAGTAATTTTCACAGAACGTTACAGCATTATCAAAATTAATGCAAAACTTTGTACAGCAGTACTGAATCTCACGCTTCGGGGCTTACGCTATTATAAAGCCAACACAGAAGGATAATTAGCTTTGTGTACCAAGTCCTAATGCTTTCCTCTGAAGACTTGGTGCTGGCCCAGACAATTGATTGATTGTCTATTTCCAATTTAGGCATTTACTTTTTCAAAAGTACACTTCCCAAATTGAAGTGCTTGACACAGATTCAGCCGGAATCCACCGGTCAGTACAACCATGACTTAAAACTGGATTTAATCCAAAACTATGACATGCCACTTCTGTAGCAGCCAGCCTTAAATGATTCAATATAATAAGAAAAGCACTTACTGTATAGCCAGGTAATTAACTATATGAATAACTGAGCAATTTTCCTGCTATAGTTTAATTTGTGAAAACATTTTAATCACCTTTAAGTTGGTAGCCCCCATGCAAATACTGTTCACGTACTGTGAATTTTCAATTTCCTTTTCTTAATTTGCATCCTTTTTAATTGTCTCATCTAAATGCACATTTTTTTCATTAAAAATGGCTTGAGTAATGATGTAGGAATGATACTCTTCAGGGCCTTTTTATTTTCAATTCTAGTCACCTGTGAATTATATCTTCTTTAATACCTGAGTGAAGACCTGCCATTAGGAAGACCATAACAAATATGACTCATTATCAGAATACAAATGGAAAATAAACCTATACTTTAAAAATTACTAGACCTCTGGGAGGAGTTAGACCTTGATTTATATTAGGTCCCTGAAGACTATAAGGCTGTGACAAACCGTTTTCATTACCTATGCTCTGTCTACATTTTATCTATTGCAGACTTCAGGGCAGACAGTTACACATTTACAAAAGGCTCATTACAAAACAAGAAAGATAAAATCCCAATAAATATTTACACAGACTTATCCATATTCAAATAAGAGTTTGAATGGTCAGATTCTTACAAAAATTACCAGAAGTTCATTTACAAAACCGCTGATAATATTTTGGTTGGAAGAATATCACTGCAGACATTACTCATGGCAAACAGGCTCTCTCCTAAGCACCTACCATTCAGGGTGAAGCTGAGTGAAATGACTGGGTCTAAGAATTTTGTCACCTGAAAATATAAATTTAGCACAACTAAGGCTGTTTGTTATATTTTGTCACAATTCCCCAATTATTTTATTACTTTCTAGAAGCAAACGTTTTCTAGAAGCAAATTGGACAGGCTGGATCGTTGGGCCAAGGCCAACTGTATGAGGTTCAACAGGGCCAAGTGCCGGGTCCTGCACTTGGGTCACAACAACCCCATGTAACGCTACAGGCTTGGGGAAGAGTGGCTGGAAAGCTGCCCGGCATAAAAGGACCTGGGGGTGCTCGTTGACAGTTGGCTGAATATGAGCTGGCAGTGTGCCCAGGTGGCCAAGAAGGCCAA
>VYZV01037028.1:2928-43615 GCA_013401275.1 Pandion haliaetus | reverse complement strand
AGGTTGTAGTGAGGTGGGTGCTGGTCTCTTCTATCAAGTAACTAGTGATAGGACAAGAGGAAGTGGCCTCAAGTTGCAGCAGAGCAGGTATAGATTGGATATTAGGAAAAATTTCTTCACTGAAAGGGTTGTCAGGCATTGGAACAGGCTGCCCAGGGGAGTGGTGGAGTCATCAACCCTGGAGGTATTCAAAAAGCACGTAGGCAACGCACTTCATGACCTGGTTTAGTGGGCATGGTTGATGGTTGGACTCAATGATCTTAAAGGTCTTTTCCAACCTAAATGATTCTATGATTCTGTGTTTTAAAAGCCAGGGTATTCACTGCCTATTATTTCTGGCAGCTGGGGCTTCCCTGGCTGGAGTAAACAAACACAGTCAGAAATCACAGGCACTTGCCTGTCCTCCTCTCTACAGTGCCTACCAGTGACCATAGCCACCACAGAGACCCAGTTCAAGCACGTATGTCACATGAGAAACAGGGTGTCAAAGGGGGATTAAGAACAGCAATCTGTCTGGAATGCTGCCGCTAAAGCAAGCTGGTGATCAGGTATGGAGAGCTTCACCTGCAGCAAAGGTTTCCAAAAGGCTGAGGAGAGCTCTCCTACATGGAGGTTTCAGCAGCTCCAGCAGATGACTTGCATGAGAAAAGGAGCCTGGATTAATAAGGCAAGATCTAAACTGTAAGGCTCATAGGGACATTTATTCATTGCCTGACACACCTCATTTATTTTCCCTTGGTGGAAGGAACTTCGGAGTAGGTTGTCATTCACCCCAAAAGGTCACCCTTTTCTGAGGCACTTTCCCAGGCTCTGAGGAGGCAGTGTGCTTTGAAAAGGCTTGAACGCATTATGCTGTTTTAGGCAGACAGTATTTTATTCCATCTCTACATCAAAAGAGATTGCATCTTAGGGGAATTTTCCTGAGCTATATAATAAAGTCTCCTAGTATTTCTCTTTTGTATTTTATTCTCTGCTATGTTTTCTAATATTTTACTATCCGATATAGGACAAGAATAGCAGAAAGGTAGAAATGGAGGGAAATCCTGCCAATTCTAAATCCAATAAGGTGCCGAGAAAAGTTAGCACAGCTGAGCGTGTGATTTGTAATCTGCTATTTAATTCAACACAAGGTGACAGTTGTTAATCTGAAATATCTCGCAGAAAGAAATACCGAAACTCCAGGCAACATCTGATTCATAAGAATTTCCATAAGTTTTGCGTGCAGATTAAACAGAATGTTTTTCCACAGAATGGGCAAGAAATTAAGACTATTACCTTTTCTGTATAAATGAGTGATGCACAATTTTTTATTTCTAAAGAAAAAAACACCCAAGCATTTTGTTATCACCTTCCCTTCCCTCTTTATCAAAATTCTGCATCACAACCTGTCCAGAAAGCACTTCCCAGCCTCACATCAGGTTTTTCCACTTGCTTTTTCAATAGAAATTCATTCTCATGGGACCATTTTTCTCTCACTGAGCTACATCTCAATCAGCAGACAATTCACTGAGGAGACTCGGTTTGAATTCTTGCTTCATCTAGTCACACTCAATTGAACATAGATGCTGGTGATCATTAAAGGCCACAGCCTTCTTCTGACAGTTTTGTGGAAAATGTCCAAAATCCACAGTGTGTCTGAATATCATACTCCCCTGAAATTAGAGGTGCGTGCTGTGCGGTGAGATGACCTTCTGTAGCTCTCCGCCAATACACTCACACTTCGACATTCTCATACTTACAGCAGAAATAAACAGGAAAATATGACCAGCATAATAAATGTAATAGTAAAGGTTATAGCAAACACTGGATGTTCATATAAAGGAGACAAGGACCAGTTCCCTAGCTTGCCACACTTCAAATATTGAAATGACATAGAGATCTGAGAATTTCAGAAATATCTGTCCAAAATTATAACTTACTGAATCCATTAAATAATAAAAAGAGCCAGCTGTTATACAGCACCTATTTAGGAACTCCTAAATGCTACATGTATGTTGGGGCAAACGTTTTGTGCCTGGAGGAAAGCAGAGAAGCTGCCTGTTGCTGCGGTTCTTTGGCATGGCTAAGAAGCCAGCCAAAGCCCATAAAACAGCTTTTCTTCCAACTTTTATCAAAAGGACCAAGCAATCCTTAAAAAAACAAATAAACAGACCCCCCCCCCCCCCAACACAAAAAAAAACCCCAAACAACCAAAGAACGAAGCAAACAAATCTCATCTTTAAAATGGATATTAGAAAAATCCAGGGTGCTCAAACCTATCATTTACCTGTAAAAAATAGTCAGACACTGCCTTCTGATCTCACTTTATTAAAAACATTATTAATTGAATCATGGTACAACAGAAGAAAGCTCCAAACACAGTGGAAATTAAGTAAAATAATTTCTGTAAGAGAATGACAGAAGTATATTGGAGCTTGGTTGTTGTTATGTTGACCTCAGAGAAGCAGCTAGGTATGCTTTATCTAGAAAAATGGAAGGGGAATAACAAAGCAGTAATTTATGTTATTCCTACTGATTCCAACAAAAGTAGTTCATACACATTAAAAATAGAAAATATGCACTAGGTCATGTGTTCCATCTCCTTACCAGGCCAAGATATTTTGCCTTACCTGCAAGTCACTTGGAAAAAATCACATTTTTCATCGTTAATAGTATAACTTGTTTAAATAGCTTTGAAGTAAAAGCAGTATCAAAGCATAAGGTAATAAAACTCATACCTTCTTTATTCTATTGTTCGGCTGAGGAAGATTTTCTGCAAAGGCAGTTTATTGAGAAAGCAGTACATCAGCTCATGTTATGAATACTGTTTTTGCAATGCAGGAAGCCTGTTTATTTATTTATAAGTGACAGCTTAGATTCTATCAGCTGCAGTACTGTCAGCCAGCGACAACCAGCTGACTCGCAGATGCTGGGGCCAGAGCATGTTCTGGCAGAAAATCCTGCCCGCACAACCTATGGCTGAGACAGAAACTGGGTTGAATCCAACCTTTATAGTGTCAGATCAGGTTGTAAAATGCACCTTTTTGGTAAAGCCTTCTTCCAGAATCACTGCTCTTAAAACACATCCATACACACTCACAGTTTTCTTCCTTTCGGCATTACAAGGATAGAGAAGAGTAAACGCAGCATTTTGCTCTAGGTTTTTCTAATCTCTGAGGCTTTTACCAAGGATTTTACCCTCAGGCACTGGTTACCAATCTTTAATGTAAACAGCCAAGCCCACTAGTAGGACTTACCCTAGTGTACAGTGAAGTAATTTTGGACTTGATGATCTTAAAGGTCTTTTCCAACGTAAGTGATTGTTTGATTCTATAGTAAGATGCCAGTGCACAGTGTATTACACAGGAAAGAGCCTGCCTACGTTAACGCTTGCCCTGCTCCCTGTTCACTAGTGGCTGTTAAGGGAGGTAAAAGCTCAACATCAGAAACAAAATGTACACAAAACTGAGGTCATTAGATATTCTGTGTACTTTCAGACTGCATACACAACCATTATGGCAGACAGCATATTTTCATACTTGTGGATATTGGGCAGATATTTTACTTCGTAAGAAATAGAACTAATTAGTGGGAACTTAAAGAAGTAAACAAGTAGGTTATTAAATCTGCTTACAACAGTAGCTTATAATCCTCATATAGGTAATGCATCCAAACAGCATCACTGCAACAGCTTATAACTTGCTCTACCATTCTTTCTATGTACACTTGATAACATTTACTTCCAGCAGTGCAAACAAACCTTCCACATCCCATATCTACAACTATCATTCTGTGGCAAACTAAAAAACGCATGAAGCTCTAAAATCACAGAATGAAAGCTAATAAGTCAGTTTTGTTGTAGGATTATAGGGCATGTGAAAAACATTTATTATCCTTTGTATAATGCTCAAATGGGGTAATCTGTATAGACTGAGACTGTGGAATTGTACAGACTACGCCATTTGTATCTGTAGCTATTCTATTCACAGAACAGTGTAATTTTTCCACAGAATATTTATAGAGTACACAGAGAAGAATTTGAAGTGATTGAAGAGGCTGCCAAACACCATACTCTGCCTTCAGGATATAGATGATACCTTTAAAATGGGCGAAAGGCTAATTAATCTTGAACTGTTCATGGATGATATATAAGATAATATGCCTTAGCCTGACAGCATTTTGGGAAGGCAGACAATTAAAAACTGAGCCACAATTTTCTTGGCAAGACAGCTCACACACACAAAAACAAGGCAAGAGGGTTTAATATACAGGTGCATGAGAATTTAAATGCCACTTGAAATACAACTTGAAACTCAATCTTCACTGCAAACATTACAGGTAGCTACAGGGCAGACAGGTTGAGTTTGACAGAACGCACAGCTTCAGGCCTTTGAACAAATATTTTACTGGCGGAAAAGGCTGCTATATGCGTTTTATTGTAGTATCACTTTCTAGCAATAAATAACCTGCTACTTTCTAACAGATGCAACTTTCATGGCAAATTACTATTATATTCTTCAATTTTCTCAAAGAGAACCATAAGATATATGCAGCCCATAATGGAACAACAGTCTTTACTGTTTCATTTCGTACTTGTTCAATATATGTACACACGTACCATTATTTGCTCTTACTCCTTATCATGTCTAAAATAAGATCACAAACTTCCTAAAACAAAGACTGTATCAACACAGTAGTCATGACCTTATCCCGAGTGAAACAGAGAATTTAAAGATCTCATGTCAAAGTAGTCCAAACTTAGAAGGCCAGCAGCCAGCCACAGGGCTCCAGCATGGAGCACAGTAAAAACTAAATTACCCTGCTTCCTAGATGAATTTTGCAGCTTGCACTGTACTTAATGGCTAGATTGCTTCCTGTACCTGAGCCAAGAGGTTTCAAGTGATTGACAATAATCAAGCTCTTTTTGTTCTACAGAAGTACCTGGCAACTTTTGGAGTTATATGAGTAATAGATAGCAATAACAGTGGGTGGGTGAGATTTTGGGGTCTTTTTGTGCATACTGCTAGGCTCTTCAATCTTCTTTTAGGTACTGCACTCTAGCACATATATGGGACATAAAAAATTAATGATATAAGCATCTGACTTTTTCCAACTGCCTTGATGGAAAGAGCATATCACAACTTATCTGCCAGAAATTTTGTTAGAATATCCCTTCTGGAATGTGGGGGAGGGCAAGGGAGAGACGACATGGTTTAATCACTCAAGAGAGCAGGCTTGTTTAATCTACCAATGCAAAGAATCCACTTCTTTCATGTACTTTTTGTCACATTCCTCTGGCTTGCACTATTTCATGCTGTACATGACACAACTTTAAGAGCAATCAAAAGCAAGGTTGTATTTGAACTGACATTTGGAAGAAATATTTTCTCTGTTGCACATGATATCAAGAATGGTTCCTACCTCCTAGTTAACCCACTGGAAATTTGATTACTTGCAACTGTCCAGATGGGTGGTTGCAGGTGGCAGATGTCTCATGTGGCTCATACATTTTTAGCATGAGTCTGTAATGGAAGTCTTCACCCTTGTACTTTTTAACACTTTGTTTAATTATAGCTTCATTTGAAATGAACTAGCATAAAACTTACTTGCACACTAGAAAAAAGATCTCTCTCACAAGTCTTGTTTTTGATCTCAAATTTGTGTGGGTTTTTTTTAAATCCAAACTTATACCAGTATGACATCATGTCCCCACTATCTCATTTTCAGCTGCTCAGCATGACAGGAAGTAGTAGGGACACATGCTGCTAAACCAGACACAAATGTTTTATTTATCATTCACAAATCTCCAGAGTTTCAGTACCACTCAGGTTAACATACTTCTCATACAAATTATTTAACGCTTAGCTGTTCGAAGGATTTACAACGAAAGCAGACACCAGATACTTCTCAAGGCAATTCACCACTGTTGAATAAATCACTTATTTCTGCAGTTCTTGCTTGTATCATTTTTTATATCTATTTATCTAGATACTGGGATCTATATGAGATGTTTTTACCACCAATATATCTGGGACATAAACCCAGAATTAAGCAAGTGTTTAATTCTGGAAATGTCAGCCTAGGACAAATTAACATGGTTCACCCAATGATGCAAAGAGACAACAGATGTGACATCACTCTTCCATTACGACCAGCCTTTGAAAAGTCTCTGTTTTAATTTCCTCACTTTTTCAGCCATGTAGCTTATTCTAGGGATCGTAAATAACTCCAATACTGAGATAAAGATATCAAGAGTGAACTCTTTACAAATTAAGCCTGTGGAAACCTCCCATTCTTGTATAATGAGATACTATTTCTCCAATATCTTGGAGCAAAGCTGTACTAATGTTTTCTTCACAGAACCTTACTATATACAATAGCAAAAAATACAGTACAATATACTAAAATATGCCTATGTTGTTACCTTCTAGTGAGTGGAAACAGAATTCTTAACTTGTAGAATTAGAGAAGGATTTTTTTTGCAGTTCTGTCATTGATTTGATAGGTATCTGCACAAGTTCAATAAGTCACTGAATTGTTGTGAGTTTAATTACTGCTGGCAAAATACTTAGCAGTTTCTGAACAAAGGACTATATAACATTCTAAGTGCTTGGGATTAATTCACCCTGGGATTGATACACAAGCAGCACATAACCCCCAATTTGATCAAGGTGACCAGGCTTCTGCTGTAACAGAACTGGTACTTTTTAAACTCAGAAGAAAGTCTGAGTCAGTTTTAAGACTTGAGGAATGTTTCTTGGGGAAACTGAAATTTGGAAAAGGTAAAAAAATAAAAAAGCTGGCAAAGAAGAAAAAGGGACCTTGTTGATCACAGACTTTGTTATCAGGAAAAACTAAAAAGCTGAGAACTGGAAAGTCCCTCAAGGGTCATCAAGCCCAGCCTCCTGCTACCACAATGTAGATAACTAATCCCTTTTGTAAATGAATCAAAGAAGAGCAATTAGTTTTAGGGGCTTGCTTCTCCACTTCTCCAGTTTCAAGGCTGTTCCAGAATATAACTCCTACAGTATTTATAATCTTTTTTCTTAGAATTGCCATCTAAGTTCACTCAGGCCCATTACTACTTTTTTTATGTTTGCTTAACCTTTTATCTTATGTAGTAACTTTCTATATCAAACTACTTACCCTACTGAAGACCTCAACAGGACTTCTAGAGAAAGCAATCCCACTCTCCTGTGGAGTTTTCTAAGCTAAGCAGAGTTCTTTCAGTCTCCCACCATAAGATATGTCCTTTGTTGTCCTGATCATCCCACACACTCTTTTGTAAAATTTTTCACTTTAAAAGTTCACTTTTTTTTAATCTACAACCTGTACTTCTTTTCAGGTACAAGCACATTTAAAATAGCAAATGACATAAAATCAGAGATGGGACAGGATGAGGAGTAGTAGTCCGTAGCTGTAAAGGACTGGGGCTCTAAAAAGCTTAGGGGAGAGAGGCACCTGCAGTAAAGAAAGAAGGATCTGAAATTACCAGGCTGTGATTTAATGTCCTCTTATAAGAACAAACATATAATCTGTCATGCTTGTGAATTACGAGGAAGGAGTTTATTCATGCTGGTGTTTGTGTTTTTCTTTAACCAGATAATTCTCGAGTTATATTCATGAAAGTATGCTCTAGTTTTGGAATAGGATCAGCCATTATTTCACCAAGACCTTTTACAATAGCACAAATACTTTCCCTGTCTCTGAACTTACAAATTCCAGGAAGGCTTTTGTCTTTTTCAGAGCTGCATCATATAATTATTCTATGATTAACTGTGTCTCTGTCTTTATCACTCATTTTTAATTTACAGTAGACTTCTTATTAGTAGTTCTTAAGTACCTGACCTTGTACTAGAACATTTCATTCTGTTTCTATTAATGCTGGCTTAAGGTCACCCTGATCTTCCTATATATTATTCTCATCTTCCAGTGAATTCTCAGTGTATCTCAACTTCGACTGATTACCAGATTTTTCTATCTGGCCCGTGACATTTCAGGAGTACTTTATTATTTCACGTTGTTTAGGGTGATATGGACTACTGAGAAACAGTGGAAAGAACAGGTGGATGCAATGTATGAAGCTCGTGAGAAACAGTGTCAGTGACCACAGTAAACTTAGGCACAAAGAGAAACAGCTGGAACACCACTGCTGTAGATGGGCTCCAAATTCAGATCACCTCATTTTCAGCATTTAAATGAAATCTATTATTACTTCTTATACAATCCATGATTTTCAAATGAAGTAACTTTCAAATGTGACTCAGCCCACTGAAGATCTGAAACACCATTAGAACATGACTTTCTCTTCCTAATTTAGAATCCTAATTTAACGTGACAGCCAGGTGCCCACACTTAAATGGAATTACCCTGAACTTTCATGACTAGTTTCTAAATAATACAAATCAACTTCATCCAAACTTTGCTCCATACAGTGGCATTTTAAAACATGAAAATGAAAAAGTAATTTTGATATACTCATTGACACTTTGGAATTTCTTCTATGGGTTCTTCTATGGATTTCTTTCTAGTAGATTTGGTCCTTTTCATTTGAAAGTGAACATCCAAGTCCACTAGTAATAAAATAGTAAAGTACTATGTATTTGTGCATGTGTGTATGTGTGTGACACTATGTCAAACAATACATACAAATCCCATATATGTATTGTGTATCCACAATACAAACAATGGCATTTCTTATCAAAGTACTTTCCACACAAATCCCATCCCAGTCACAGATTAGGACTCTTCTCTCTTGGTTTGGATTAAGGAATAGTCTCTAAATCAGTCTTAATCAGTCCCATTTTATCTACAATAGCATATATTCTCTCTTAAAAGGATAATTTTGGATCTAACTATTTATCACTTCTGTTAAAGACATTTTTCATCAGAAAACTTGTCAGGTTGCTTTGGGTCCAAATGCATGTGTGATATTTGTATAAACAAATGTGAGTGGGTGAGTAGAATGGGCTTTTTGGCCCTTTCTAAATGAATTACCCTAAAAAAACCCCAAACCAAACAACCTGTATCAGTCAATACAGGGCTTTATAACCAACACAAATCCCAATGTGCTTGAGAGAAAAGTGCTGTGGATCTGGTCCCACGCACCTGCACAGACATCCCTGACTGCTGCTCTCAGCTCTTCAGTGGCAGAAAGGATCGTTTCATCTCAGGATCACAAGCTCTTCTATTTCTCTAGATCCTGGGGCGAAGCATCAGCCCCGTCTGTAAGTCACAACACTCTGCTGTCACATTGCGATTATGAGGTTGTAAAGGGGACATTCAGACCACGATAAAGAATAAAAGAGGCAGAAAATGGTTCATTTTTTTAAACCACCCAAACAGGTACTAACAGGTATAATGTGGGATATTGCAACCCAAATTCTATTTCTATTTCTTTTATACATTCTACTTTAGGACCATAAATGCTTTTATAAGCTTTCTAAGGTTGAGTAGGCTATTAAGGAATGGAAAGTGATGCGAGGCGTAAGCACCTGAGCAGGAGCTCAGGGAGGAAATACAGTCTTAAAATTTGTGCGGGTACAAGAGATATGCAGCACCTCACAGCAAAGTGGCACTGGGAAAGAACAGAAGTGTGTGTTGCAAGACAGCTGGGGACAAGAGCAGTGGGAACTGGATACTCTGTACCAGGGGAGTCAGAGACGGACTGGTGAAGCTGCAGGGGTGAGAAATACAGCACGGTAGCATTTACTTGCAACCACAGAAAGGAGAGGTTTGCCTTTCTGGGAACCAATCCCCTCCTCCTTCTAACAGGTACGCAGCCTGGAAGGCTGTGGGCACTTCCTACTGAACCAGGCTCTCCGTTTCTCCACCTGCGTTTGTCAGATACTATTCCTGCAGTGCATCCATTTTTTCAAGGCCAATCCAGCATTTCTCAATGCCCATATATTTCCCTGTTATGTATTTCTCTGTGTAAAAGAGATGAACAACACCCTTCAAGAAAGAGCTTAAAGCAGAACCTCATAGGCAATAGGCTTGAATAAGAAATACAGTATTTTCCTTTCATGAGAAAATGAAAGCAACCACTCTTCCACAGAACACCCACAGAATCAGCTGAAACATTAATGAGCAAAAGGGAACACATACCACATCCTTTGCCTGCTTTATTGGCTCTGCTTTTCCATGAATGGCAAAAGATATAAATATTATTGTTAGCCTTAGGGCTCTCTTCAAAAATGCTTGTCTGTATCAACTCATATTGTGAAAAAGTGTCAGTAGCTGTGTTAAACCACTGCAGGCTGAAACTGAAAAATGGCACAATAATTTTTCCAACCAGTGCATGCAAGATCAAAGCTGTTAAGAGGGGATGACAGGTGGCATAAACGTCCCAAGGCCCTGACTCACTAGAGGCATAACATCATCCACTATGACTCTAATAAAAATAGTCCCAGTAAAAACAACATAAAAAGCAGCAAGTAGCCTGTTATATCTTTGACCTAGGGGTCATTCTACGAACAGATATCTGGCAGCCCAGTGAGAAAAGTGTAACTGTATTTTATTCCCACACACGAGGCTAAAAATGTCAGATATTAAAATATAAGGAAGAGGTTTTAAAAGACAAGTTTATATTGATTGCAGCAATAAAATCAATGCCAAAGGACAATCTCTTTATGGATAGCCATCTTCAAAGAAATTGCATAGTTTTATATGACTCCGGTTTTGTTCTGTAAACTAGCAATTTTCTTTAACATTTTGGTGCTCAGGCTTGTAGCTCTTACTGAAGTTAAAAAAATTAATTTACTTTAGTTATAGTTAGTTAATGAAGACTTCAATGCACAATCTATTTGTGATTAATAATATTTTGTAGCAGACAGTAAAACGTGTCAAAGCTAGACTTCTAGTAAACCATATTAATAGTTGTAATTTCAAAATTAAAAAGGACTATACTTAGTCTTTGAAGAAAGTTATGAAAATAAAAGAAATACTGGGGGTTTCCTTGTATTCTGTTATGTGGTTTTTTCCACTTTTTTTCTTACACACCTATAATCATATTTGAAAGAAACCTGTCTAACCTAACAGTTTTTATTCAATTTGGACTACTTGAAGCATCTTGAATACCTATCAAAGTAGATAGACCACTGGTAGTTAGGTGTCTACTTTGGAAAGAAATAGAAGCATGATAGAAATTAACAGAAGAAAGGATGTCAAGCATCAGCACTACACAGACTAGATTTAGGTGCTACTTCTTCAGGTTGGAGGAAAACAACTTGTCTTTGCCAACACGGTACATAAAATACAGCAGTATTCACTGTGATAATAACTCGAAGGCCTAAGGAGGCACACAAAAAATGCAAAGTTCACAAAGAAAAAAATAAAGCTAAAGCATTATTTATAGGGATGTGCTTGAGCCCTTAACCTGTAAATAAATCATACTGAGATTTTTCATGTGAATGAAGCCTCAGATTTCTTCCTCCAGAGAAAGACATGAAAGCCTGCACTGCTTTGTGAAGCAGACCTGGTACAACACTAGCTTAGAGGCTGAAGACAGTTCATTTGAATGTTATTTAAGCACCAGCTCTGCAGAGTTTAAAGTGATCTTACATCAGCCTGTGGAGAGCTCCAAACTGCAGCCCAGCTACGCTTTGAGGAAAAGATATAAGCAGAGCTGCAGGGGAAAGGGCTGTGCTCTGTATGGAACAAGGGCGCGTGCTCCCAAACCGGGCTGTGAAATCCTATTTGTTCGTAACAGGAAGGTAAAGTGGCCACAGATTAATGGGCATTTTCAGACATATACCGTATATAGTAAATGGTTACCTGTTGTTTTAGAAGTAGCACAGACTATTACCCAACTCACTGACACTACACAACCTCAAGTACTACTCACTGAGCATGACCAGCTGGGCACCCTGATTTGGATGAAGTTGGTTTTGCTTCGCTTATCCCAATCAAGGAGACCTGCTTCCAAGTCACGGCAAAGAGCTCATGCTGGGGCAGCGGCATCACCTGCGCAGCCCTGCAAGTGCAGAGACGAGACACAGCCAGGGCAAAGCCCCTTGCTGGTGTTACCCAGCCGGCACGCACTGTGCGGCTCCACCTCTGCACCCAGCCTGCTGTGCGGGCAAACCGGTGACTCCCAGTCCGCACAGAGCACACTGGATGTGCAAATTACCCAGGCATCTTCCTTGTATGTCAGCGTCAGTGTTCCCAGCATAAGGACTTCCCCTACTCACATGCTCTTTACACTGTGGTTAAATAGGCAAATCGGTTATATTACTTAAAAACACAACTGTTTCATAAACTTAAAATCCTCCAAATACTGGACATCATAATTTTGGATGGGCACATAAAACTTTCTGACTCCTAAGTGAGAAAGGTGAAGATAATGTTTGCGTGAGAGAAAAAGAAAGAAAAAACAGTTCCCAGACATTCCCCAGCCTAGTCATAAAATACGTTTTGAAAATCCTAATGTCGACTGAATGAAACAGCAAGCCTCAACTACCGCACATACACTACATCAGCTCTAAGCCTCAGCATAAGAATGGTTACCGCACTCAAGCTGAATTGACAAACACTTCCTGTGCCTTAAAATGGATGTCTCTGTCTTGCGTTGGTGACTGCTTCATAATCCCAAGCAGCAAAAGAAAGGACAAGAGACTAAAAATCAAAGTCAAAGTCAAAAAGAGAGATATTACTCTGTCAATTTCAGTGTACAGTCTTTATTTAATTGCAAGTTTTACTCATTGTTTTTCCAGCAAACAACCAAACATGAGCATTTGCATGGAAGAGACATTGCTCTTCTTTCTCCTTTCCTTTTACAGTTAAGTGATTATGAAGCTAAAAGAACAGACAGGGAGAGGCAGCAAATCTACTTTCCTTAAATGAACAATCGTTGGGGACTGTCAGTGTGATAGTTCATGCTAGTCAAGTAGTACTTGCCCCCCAAATAGTTTGTTGGTAGAAAGACAGTGTGTCACTACAGAAGCACATAGTGCCTAACATTTGAAGAAAAGCAAATCATAACTTTTAAAAATAAATCAGGCATACCATGTGTTTTACAGGCATAAGGATTACTACTGTAATTCCAATAAGTGGTGTGAGAACATGCCCTACCTGCTGTGTATGATACGTGCTGATTAGGTTTCTCAAGAGCAGATGTAACTTCAGTATTTGATTTCAAAGAATTCTGTTTATCACAGAGATTACTATAATTTTCTCTCTTTTGAGAGATGTGATTATTTTTCTGCTTTCTACCTTTTTACATAATACTGCTATTTGTCCTGTATCAAATGCCTGCTTGAAAAGGTGAATGCTAATGTCAAAGAATTTACATAAAGGAAAAACAAGGCAATTTTTTTCTAATTGTTGATATAGAGCAATTTGCCTTTTCAAGCAGTAAAATTCATTGGTGACAATATTGTTACAACTTATTTAAATTAGTAAAGCATTGATCCTACAGGGGAGCATAATTAGCTCTGCAGAAATACATGCAGGGGGGACTTGAAAAAAATTGTTGCAAAGTGACTTGAATTATAAGTAAGTTGTGTTGCTATTTTTACTATATGTATATTATGCGTAGGGTTGCCCAGATATTGAGACACTCAGCTAGACAGAATAAAGGAGAAGGGCATAAGCTACAATAATTTTTTCCTTAATAAATAATTTGTTTAATAGGTATTTCCATTATTATGCTTCTTGGAGGGACTTTAAAGAGAGTGCTGAGAGTTGCAGCCTTGCATGTTGGTTACATGCAGTGTGGCTCAGGAATTCCCCCTGCTACATGGCCCTGGGTCTCTGGGTGGCCAGACCTGAAGGTGGCAAAAGAGAGGACAGGACAGCACAGGAACTGCAGCCCAAGGGGTGAATGAGCAGGTAAGCAGGGACTGACCAGGGAGCACCAGCCATGATGCTGACAGAGGGAGGAGGAACAGGCTCATGTGACAGAGGAGAGCGAGAGGGGACTTGCACGCATCCTGCGCTGCTGGCCGTGTGTCCTGGCTTCGGCAGGGATAGAGTTAATTTTCTTCTTAGTAGCTGGTACGGTGTGTTTTGCATTTAGTGTGAGAATGATGTTGATAACACACTGATGTTTTCAGTTGTTGTTAAGTAGCGCTTATCCGAAGTTAAGGATTTTTTCAGTTTCCCATGCTCTGCCAGCAAGCAGGTGTACAAGAAGCTGGGAGGAAGCATGGCCAGGACAGCTGACCTGAACTAGCCAAAGGGATATTCTATACCACAGAATGTCATGCTTAGTATATAAACTGGGTGGGAGTTGGCTGGGAGGGACAGATTGCTGGTCAGGCATCAGTCAGAGGGTGGTGAGCAATTGCATTGTGCATCACTTGTATTTTCTTGGGGTTTATCTCTCTCTTTTTTTTTTTTGTTATATTCCTTTTCGTTACTATTATTGTTATTGTTATATTTTACTTTAGTAATTAAACCATTCTTACCTCAACCCACGAGTTTTACTTCTTTTTTTTGATCCTCCTCCCCATCCCACTGGGTGGGGGGGAGTGAGCAAGCAGCTGCGTGGTGCTTAGTTCCTGGCTGGGGTTAAACCACGACATCATGTTACCAGTACGTCAGGGGAGGAGGAGAGGCTAACACTCCCCATGTGGAGGAGCATGTTCAAGGAGGAGGAACAAAGAGGAAGGCAAGATCTAATTTTTCATTTAAAAATCAAGGCTTAAGCCAGATGATGCAGTGCTTCTGTGACACTAATTACAGCTCAAATCAAAGAAGCCAAAAACAGATGGGCTATCGTCATCATATAAAGTAACACTTGTAGCCCCTACAGACGACTGTCTGTGGGTTTGGAAAAGCCTCCTGCCAAGGCAGTAAGGAGGGGTTCCCAAAGCACCTGGCACAGCCATGTGCTAAGAGAGCGGGCAGGCTGCTGCGGTCCCGCTGGCGGAGGGGCAAGTTGGGCAGCCCAGCGCGCTGGAGGAGCGCTGGGGGACATGCGCGCAGAATGGGGCCCGCAGAGCTCGCGCGCGTCAGGGATGGCCCCACACACCATGCAAGAGGGACGCAATGGGAAGCTAGCACTCTGGGGAGCTGCCAGGAAGTGACCAGAAGCTATTTCATCACCTAGAAATGTTACGGGTTCCCCCACCTGTGAGTCAGAATGGAAAACTATGATACAAAGTCAAGCTGTTTTGACACCAAGCCTTTAAAGAAAATGAATGCTAGTACAGCTATATTAACCCTTTGATATTAATGATGCTGCCAACGCAGAACTGACATAAATGTAAACGAATGACCTGGGTAGATTTGGACATCCTAGAGTGAAGGGCAGTGCTGGCTATGGCAGCATCTCATCCTCTGATTCTCACCTTAAAGGAATGCTTCCTCATGTCTGAATTCCTTCTGAGGTAAAACTGTGGCTCTTTCCATTACAAGTACCCACGCGCAAACCAACATGATGTATGTTGGATAGGTCCTGTCCAATTTCATTCTACTCTGACAACGGACACAGCTTTCCTGTCATGTATTCATGATTAATAACTCATAATTAATTCATAATTAATTGTTCTATTACTTTTCTTAATTTTAAGTAATCACTGTGACAAAACTGCCTAATTGAAATCAGCAATGGAATAAGATTCAAGATTCTTTGGCAGAATGTTTGGATTAATATGAAAAACGTATTCTGAGTTGCCGTACTTGAACATTAGGGAAAGCTGGTTAATTACTGTAAGTCATTATGACACAGGCTGAAGTATAAACTGAAGTGGATTGAATCCTGTGATCGTCGATATGCCCAGGAAGTCTGGTAACTAGACTTGTCATCTGTATAAATTACAGTCTGTGAGATCTCTAACCAAAGCTGGCAGCACATCAGAGAGGAGATGTAAGACTGAATGAAAAGAAAAAAAAAAAAAAAGAGTAGGAATATCTCATCGCTGTCATCTCTGTTTCTCCAGACAGACATTTTTTTATCCCCAAATCTAGCTAAAAATCCTGGGAAGGGAAAAGCATCACAATCACCACAATCTCACTGAAGTCAATGAAGGGAGTTATGACCCACCAGCTCACACCAGTGCCTGTTTCGTGACCACAAACATTGGGACTGCCATAAATGTAACAATTTTTGTTTTTAATTATTCATCTGCTAAACTTCAAAACTTAGCCTTGTGCTACACAAAAAATAGAGAAGAAATTGTGGTCTAGCAGGCCAATTTACAATTACAATAGTGGCAAATAATCTAAGATAATTAAAGAAAGCAAGTTCAAGTAAAGGAGTTTGTCTCCTCACTTACTGTTTACATGAGAGCACTCATACTGGTGAAGTGGTAGGGAATGTGGATGGAGACACTTTCAAGAAGAAATCTGGGCACAAAATGGGTGATCGTTGTTCTTGATTGGATTAAAATGACTGTGAGGTATATAAAGCATTATGGGAAGAAAGGGAAGACAATATTAAGCCTTGAGATAAAAATTCAGAGAATATTTCTAGAGTACAATTGCCCACTAAATGGGCTTTGAGGCTGTGAAAAAAATTACATTTGAGAACTAAAAGGTTACTCGGAATGAATCAAGGCTACCTTTCTTTCTCCTTACCTTTATTATTTCAGTGTTTAACAAGCAACTCTTGCTTTGTTTCTGCAGACATTGCTGAACAAAACTCAAGTATCTGAGCTGCCCTGAAGTCAATGAAACTAATCACAACTCACATGCTTACAGCAAAACGTGAGCTTAAATTCAGCTGTGTGCTGAACCGCTTTGATGGATTTGATTTTGTACAAAGGGGGTGAGCTTATGCTAACGCAGTATATTCCTGCAGCACCTACTTATAAAAAGCTTTTATTGAAATCTATAAGACAAGTCAGATAAGTGCAGACCCTTTAAAGGAGGAGCAGAGTATCTCTAGGTCTGCAGTTTTTAAATTAGCCTCTTAAAAAAATAATCTTAAAGACACATTACAATACTTTATTAAATGAGCACACACTGCACAGATGAGAGCAATTTTTGTTCATACAATGGTTTCCACTTTCATTTATTAACTTATTACATACCACACATCAAAGCTATCACATAGTCTCAGGACAAAGACGTGCTTTCCCAGACTAAGTTGTCTGGTTATTTATCCTTTATTAACCATCCGGATAGCCAATTACTTCCTTCAGGTCTAAGGCTAGTCCTTACAGCTCACAGTCACTATTGCTAAGGTTACTACAGTATCATCTGGAGATAAGAGAAAGTACTTTCAGAGATCTCGAGCAGTCCTCGTTCCTGCAAGCATTCAAATTTTATCTCAGAGAACAGCAGCACCCTTTACTTTCCTCCTCTCCCCCTCGAATTAGGCCAAGTAGCTGGGACCAAATACGAGACTCCCTCACGTCCCATGGCTAAAGCAGTGTCCTGTCAGCCTGGTGTGGGGCAGTCCCTCCCTCCTCAGCCTGATTAAGGTTTCATTGAGACTGATATAGTCCTCCAAGTCATCCTTTTCTGACAAAAAAACCCCTGCAGCACTGGAAAAATCACTGGTTTGCTCCATTGCCATTTAAGATGCGGACAAAGCAGCTTGCCTGAAGTGAGAGGCTTTCACAGTTACCCACTAGCTACCAGTGGGAAAACACAGCGTTGCCAGCACATTTATTGAGTGGTTTAAATTAAACCTTTAAATTAAAGCTGCAGATAAACATAATGTTTCACATGTTGCTTGAGAGAGTAGTATGGGAATTAGGGGCTTAATGTCATTACCACACTGAGTGAGTGCCTTTCTCTGCCCCACTTGCAAAAACAGATATATAGATGCTTTTGTCAGTTTATGAAGAGACTGTGCAAAATTGATTCTGAGGAACTTCATCATGCACTGAATGTTATTGCCTCTGGAGCCTTTTTAATGGCAACATCAGATGCTTTTCAAAACTTAATAGATTTAATATGGTCTCCCCTTCCCTGACCAATTTGCATCTTTGAAATTTTGTGCAATTAAATTTCACCTAATTTCTTACACTTCAATGATGATGAGTTATGAACTGCAGAATCTAGAGGCATGGATTAAAAAAAAATAATAAATGCCTTGAGACCAGCATCAGTATGTGAACGAGTATACATCTTAGATAGTTCCATCATTCTTTTCTCGGTGGCAAGCAGAATTTTCAGAGAAAAATTGCTAGTGGATAATAAATGTGATGCCTGGCGGTCCTACAACAACACTATATTACGATACCAAGCTCAGTTAAGGTCACCTTGATATAACATTAATATTACAGGGATGGAGAAAAGAAAGTAAAAGGAACACTGAACGATGCATAAATCTGGGGAATACAGAAGGGCCAGTGAAGCTAGGCGTCTTCTCTTTAAAAATGGAGAAACAAGAAAAATGAGATATAGAAAACTATGAAGACAATAGAAAATACAAGCATGATGTCAGGTACCTAGTACACACGATATGACTGAGAGAGATGTTCATTTAATGAATCCCTGTCTTGAAGTTACTCAGTAATAAGGTACACAAACTGAAGTCATGACAAAAAGGCGCATTATACTATTACAGACAAACTGTAGTTTAATACCTGAATGCACACTCTAAATCTTTGCTTTGAGAACATCACTAAGAAACAGCAAAACAAAAACCCAGGTCCGATAAACATTTCCTTGACAACCGTGAAAGAAACTCTCTGCTGATCACGCAGCTAATGAATAATGATTAAGCTAATCGGAAGCTAAGTTTGGAAAGAAAAAATATTGTTGTAGAACTTGATAACTGTAAACAAATATGATGAACCAAAATTAAATTACACCACTTATTTAATTTAATCACTACCTTCTCATCAACACACAGCCCAGCGCAGTGAATGGCAGCAGGACAGTATGAAATCCAAAACCCACTGCTGCCCCATCCAAAACTCTCAGCTTACTAACCCAGCAGGTGCTGGGGCCAGCCATGACCTGGAGCACAAGGGGAGTTAAGGTTCAGAGAGCTGCTGCTCTGACACCGTGGCCGCGCACGTTTAAGCACTGCCTGAGCAGCGCAGGCAGCTTCAACAGAGTGGAAGAGTGGAAAAAGGGGAGGGTGAAGCCGCCTGGAAAAGGAGACGCTACTGGAGAAGCTGACTTTGCAGAGAGCTCCCTGGAAAACCTCTGTCTCGTTTTCCTCCTCTCTGAAATGAGTCTCAAATCCTTTTTGCATCCTTCTCTGTCATCCCCTGTGCTAACCTAGAGCTATTTACCACCTTGAGGAATAGAACATAAAATCAGAGTTTTTTCTTTAGGTTCACTCTCTGTTAAGTAATAACTGTAAAGTTACAACAAGGTAGAACAGAAACATATACATAAAAGCTCCACATCCTGGAATTTTCTGTCTCCTTTAAAATTTATGATTATGCTGTAATTCCAGCATTTACTTGATCAGGATGCCATGGGATGAAAGCAGCTGCAAATGATACAGTGTCATAATCTAAATGAATGGAAAAGTAATAGATGAAAATATACACTTCCTTCTGAATGTGTAATCTATACAATTAGGCAAACATTTTCATTTACAAATAACATGGTATATATGCTTGTCCATACTTTGGATTATTATTGTCTTATAGACTCTGTAGAACTTCAAGGAGATGTCTCATTTCTTCCGTTTTTTCCTTCTTTTTTTGGCAGGAGGATACGATATGCTGTCTTGGTGATATCAAATTTGTTTAGGATTTTTAAGATGCGTGGTTCAGGGAAGGCATTCCAGAGTGTTTATTCTCTGTGCTGCAAGAGTGGGTAGCTGCTCCTAGTCTTGGATTATTTCTGCAGCCCATGTAAGCACTGAAATAAAAACAGGATGTAAAAGAAGACAGAAAAAGGATCATGCTTTGTTATTGTATCAAATGGCCAACAGAGTACTGTTAATCTGGAAGAGAGCTGATGAAGCATTTTACACCAGGATGGTTCCTCTGAGATAACACTTCTGACAGCAGGTTCAGTCTTCAGTGTTAAAAAAACATCACCTTACTACAAATAACAAAATGGAATAAGAATACCCTAACACGTATGTGTATAAAACTGATTATATATAGCAGCAGACAATGAACAGTGAAGAATAGATTATATTCTTCCATATTGGCAACATGGATGAGACAATTTTCATTTTAAAAGCTCTGGCATGATGAATAAAAAACCCGAGGATGATTGTTTTTCTAGTTTTGTTATGAGTTCTCAATGCAAGGATCTAATACAATGTCATTCTTTTTTAAATTTAATCTAATAATCTTAAATTTAATTCTTAAAAAGGATTTTTCCTTGCCGCAGCCTAGGCCAATCTGGGAGTGGAGTCTTTTCCCTATGTCTGTCTCAGCAGACGGGTAAGTGAGCAGCCGAAGATGGTTGCAGGAGATGCCTGCATCCAGTTCACAAACCAACCTATGCAGCGTGAAAACTAGTGGCATTTAGGCAAGCTGCCAATTTTAAATACCTGTGCAAGAACTTCACCCGTCAGTGATTTACTGATGATTCATTACCTTGCCCTAAAATCTCTTCTTCTGCTGTGTGAGACTGAAAATTTTTCAATCACCTTTTCCCTTTTTTGTATCGTCAGGAAAAGTTTGCCTTCCTCTCTCTGCAATCCACTCCTGCCAGCAACTAGGGGACTGTGAATAAGTTTGAGGTGTAATTCAGAAAATAATGTATTTCAAGTGGTTTACACGGTGTTAATATAATTCTGTTTAAACTGCTGTCAGGCAATGTCTCATAGCCCTAGTGATTTGAGCCCATGTCAGATTTTTCACCTCCCTGAACCTGTGAGTTCCCCAAAGAAGGGAAAGAAGAAAGTGCCGCTTCACTTCTGCTCACAAAGTACCTCCCCGATTTCATGCATGGCTGGTGGAATACACAGCGCGATGCGGTTACACTGTGCTCTTGCATGCCAATTTTACTTTATTTCCCTTTCTCGTTTTGTCACTTCCTAAAATGCAAAGAGCTGTTTATATGGCAAGTGTGTTGTTTCTCTTTTTGTAGGGCAGACAACAGTAATAACACTAATATCTTGTGCTTCTACCTCTCTACCATTTGGAATTTTCAAGCTGTTCTCTATTTATTCCTCACAGCATGGTTTACAGACCTTTGTCCCTGAGAATCTCATAGTGATTTAGTATACCCAGCCATGCAATCCCCTGTGAGATAAGGAAGCATTACAATTATTTTATAAATGTGAAGTTGCTTCAGAGAGAGATTATGGGCTAAAACTATGCAGGTGCCTCGGTATCCTCCACAGTGCAAGGGAAAAGACAGGCTTTTCAAGTGGGATACACAAAAAGGCCAGCCATCATATTACATTTTCAGCTAATTAACCAGGAGAAAATGTTGAGGACATTCACCCCTGTAGATAGATAGGTCCTCTAGTACGCAAAGTCCAAAATCCCATCTAGAAAACTGGTGCCTTCAAAATTTCGCAGTAACACTGTAGAGATACTCTTGCCACTTAAAAATAGCAAGGTTGTGCTATCTAGTGAAATACAGCTTCTTCTGTTCTGCCCTCCCATCTAAAAACAGAGGGGGAAAGAGATGAAACTGCAGTTCTGAGGTAAGACACCAAC
This sequence comes from Pandion haliaetus, assembly GCA_013401275.1. NCBI lineage: Eukaryota > Metazoa > Chordata > Aves > Accipitriformes > Pandionidae > Pandion > Pandion haliaetus. The sequence continues at coordinate 22,151 of VYZV01037028.1, read as the reverse complement.
AAGGAGGCTACTGCATATAAAACTGGAGGCAGACTGGGAATGAAAGGATGTCATTGCCTCGATGCTGCCACTGCAAGTCTGTCTTCCTAGACATCATGTGAATGCCATTGCATGGAGCTTTCCAGGGAAATTAGGTGTAAGATGGTCTACTTTCTAGACCCCAGCTGGAATCAAAGCTATAGTAGTCCAGCTCAACATGTGTATGACAGAAGGGAAACACACAAAACAGTCACTTTACCTTTGATCTCTCACTCCTAAACCTTAAGGGAAACATAGAATACACCTTCAAAAGGTAACTCTTCGTAATGCAATTTATTTATAACTCTCTTGGATACCAATATCAGGGATCCAACACAGGTACTGGTTTTGTGACAAACCATAATCTCTCTCCGTATTAACCTCTTGATGTTTCACAGTCTGGAAATGAAATTACCTACCTTGCAATGAAAAGATCATCATCTTAACATGTTTATCCCTGGTAATGTTTCATCTATCGCGTACATACTATACCTGTTCTTTCAGTTAGGCTAACTGATAGGTATCTAATGATTTGTATCTATCTCAGTCTGTGTATAGCTTTGAAGTTTGCTGCTTCTATTTCATACTGAAAGAAAGGCACATGTGCACAGAAGCTTTTTGATGTTTCTTTTAAAATACTTCTACAAATCTGATCTCGCCAAATCTACAAAGACTGCAACAACACTTCTGCAGAGACATCTAGCCTTGTCAAATACAGGTCATATTAAATTAGCATCTAACAAGTACAGAGCTGGAGAGACAACCACCAACATAACCAGGGCTTCTTTACCTTTTACTATACACCTGGAGTTTCCTACTAGTTTTGGGATGAGTTTGAGGTTTGCAGTGAGTGGGGGCACATATAAAAAGAGTATTCTAGGGACCCTGCTACATGAGATGTCTACCATATGGTTCTTCTCATTATGGGAAGCCTGACTGATTCAGGCTTTCTCTGCCAATTCTCTGTTAGCAGGCCTATGTTAAGTCACAAAAAACCTCAGTAAAGTTAGAAACCCAGTAATGTTAAGAACTCATTTTAAGTGCCCTCAATTAGTACTTCAACTACTGTACCTTTCCTTCTCTTTAACAATATAATTAAATATTTAAAGTGATTAACTCAGCTGTATCTTTTTAATTAAGAGATTACAGTTATTTTGGGGGGACATTTACTGGGAAGATCAGAGGGTTAAGTAAATTTGCTTACTTTATAAGTAAACTTGACAAAAGGGGCTTATTTGAATATCTTGTTACAGCTCTTTAAAAAATGCACAGGTTTTACACAATTTTAAAGTTTGAGTTCTAAAAAACTGCCAGAAAATGATGAATTTGAAAAGACCGTGCCAGTGATTCTTGCAAGTGCTGTCAGACAGGTTAGATATAGCAAAAGAGCTGGTAACTGTCAACCCCACATTTCAGCTCTCGCTGCAGTAATATGTTTCAGATGCTGTACTGGTAAAATACATGACTTTTCCAAATCTCAAATACTGGTTTTCTCATTCCATTTCCAGATGATGCAAAATTGGCAGGGTACTCCAGATGGCTGTGTGAGGGTCTTCACCCTGTGGGTCAAGCTTGTTGACATGTGAACCGAATTGGGTTCGTGCTAGCAATGATTACTCCTGTGAGAAGGATAAGGAATCCTTCGACGGTTAACCTGATCTCCAGGGGAGGTGTGCTGGTATCATTTCCAGTATCGTTCTTGGAGAGGGAAAACAACACAAATCTCAGCGGGGTTTTTCAGGATGGGTTACCCCTTAGTGGCTCAACTTGTTTAACTACTCAGACTAATGACAGAAGTCCCTTTTCCCACTAGGAATATTTCTGTTCTGTTACTTTAAATGCAATTGAGCTGGATAATAAAGGTCTTTTTGGTCTTTCAGGGCCAGTTTGGAGAAGGTTACAGTAAATGCCACATTCAGCAAAACCCCATTCTGCTGTAATAGGGTCATGAGGGTGTACTGGTCCCAATGACTGATATGATTTTAATTCCTGTATTAAGGTTTTGACTGCCTCTTCATGTTCCATGTCCCATCTTCATGATTCTCCTTTTCATAAAAGGGAGTGCGGTGGGCAAGCAATGATAGAAAATCCAGGTATGTGTTTTCTCCAGTATCCTAAAGTACCCATTAGATGTTGTAATTCTTTCCTAGGTTGGTGGATCTGCAATTGTTCTACTTTACTTCAGGTGTCTGGTGGAATTGCTGCACTACTTGCAATCCACTAAAATCTTTACTTCTCTACTTGGTCCCTGACTTTTCTCAGGTGGGATCTCAACTTCTGCTTTGCACAGTGCTTGTCACACTGCTGCTGCTGCTGCTTCCCCCACCGTCTCAGGGGAAGTTCCTCCAAGCAGAGTATCATCTATGTATTGGTACAGTTTCACATCTTGGGGGGAGTGAGACTGTTTGTAAAAGTTCAGCAAGTGTGGCATGAGCAATTGTGAGAGAATGTTTATATCCCTGTAGGAGTCTGTTAAAGGTTTATTGTATACTTTCCCAAATAAAAGCAAATTTTTCTTTATCTTTTCTTGTAAGGGGACCATAAAGAACATACCTTTCACATCTAGTGTTGCCATCCATGGGTGTGCAGCTGCCTGCAAAGTAGCTGTTAGGTTTGCAGTGTCTGGTACAGCACCTGTTAGCAGGTATTAGCATTCAAGCACCAATAATCAATTGCTAAATGCCACCTCCCATCCAGTTTTTGGACTGGCCAGACAGGTGAATTATATGGGCAGTGGGTTCTGGAGAAAATTTATCTTTTCTCCAAATCTGCTATTACCTCAGAAATTCCACTTCGTGCCACAGCTGAAATCAGGTATTGTGGTACATATCTTTGAACCAGGGAGTGTGGGGGCTGCGTGGAGTACACGCACTGTCACCTTCTGATTTTTATCAGGGTTAGGATTAATGTTTGAACCAAATGACCACACACTACCATTCCACAGGTGCCAGGTTCAGCCATTCAAAATATCAAAACCCAAAATATTTTCATTGTGATCTTTGATTGCAAAGCGAGTAGATAACATGCGCTTCTCACCCAGGAGTCATAAACTAACTTTTGTGGTTTGGCACATAACACTTACTCGGTTTACTCCAGTGATTTTAACTCTTTGCTGTCCAGGTTGCACACCCAGCTTCTCGGTGTCCTGTTGTGTTAGCATTGAACTTTGTACTCCCGTATCTATTAGAAATTTCATCAGTTGTCATTGGGGACCAACTGGAATCAGAATGTATTCTGCTTTAATGATGGGTCTAGCCTCATATTCACAGGAATCTTAGGGGAACAAGGGATCATAATTTCCCTCATCGTAGTCATCAGGATCACCCCAAATATCACCATCCTAGTCCTCTGGGGACACTATTAATTTCTTAATTTGCATGGGGTTAAGCAGGTGTGTAGCCCACATGAGCATCATCTCGATCTTGTCTTCCAGCTACTGTGTTTTCTCCTTTTCTTCCTGTAACCGTTTCTGCAGCTGCTCAATTTTCAAGGACAGTATTAATTCAGCTGCTCTTCTGCCTTCTATTTCTTCCTTTAGGTCCAGTTTCCTTTTACTGCTATTCTTTCTAAACTGACAAGCAGCTTCTAGGTAGGTACCTAACCTTTTGCAAATAATTCCCTTTCCTTTTCCATCCTTTATATGGCCCCCGGCCATCCCTGGCTGTTCTTCCACAGTTTCCCAGTCATGCCAGTTATGACAAGCCCATTCTTCTGNTTCAAAATATCAAAACCCAAAATATTTTCATTGTGATCTTTGATTGCAAAGCGAGTAGATAACATGCGCTTCTCACCCAGGAGTCATAAACTAACTTTTGTGGTTTGGCACATAACACTTACTCGGTTTACTCCAGTGATTTTAACTCTTTGCTGTCCAGGTTGCACACCCAGCTTCTCGGTGTCCTGTTGTGTTAGCATTGAACTTTGTACTCCCGTATCTATTAGAAATTTCATCAGTTGTCATTGGGGACCAACTGGAATCAGAATGTATTCTGCTTTAATGATGGGTCTAGCCTCATATTCACAGGAATCTTAGGGGAACAAGGGATCATAATTTCCCTCATCGTAGTCATCAGGATCACCCCAAATATCACCATCCTAGTCCTCTGGGGACACTATTAATTTCTTAATTTGCATGGGGTTAAGCAGGTGTGTAGCCCACATGAGCATCATCTCGATCTTGTCTTCCAGCTACTGTGTTTTCTCCTTTTCTTCCTGTAACCGTTTCTGCAGCTGCTCAATTTTCAAGGACAGTATTAATTCAGCTGCTCTTCTGCCTTCTATTTCTTCCTTTAGGTCCAGTTTCCTTTTACTGCTATTCTTTCTAAACTGACAAGCAGCTTCTAGGTAGGTACCTAACCTTTTGCAAATAATTCCCTTTCCTTTTCCATCCTTTATATGGCCCCCGGCCATCCCTGGCTGTTCTTCCACAGTTTCCCAGTCATGCCAGTTATGACAAGCCCATTCTTCTGAAAATTTGGGACTCGACTTAGTCCATGCTTTCGTAAGTAATCAGTGATACTACTTGCCATCCTGCCAACTATCCCAATTTGTCACGAATTAGTGGTTTGGACCGCTTAAAGAATCACCACCAAAGGTGTCAGCAAAAGTGATTTCATAGGAATTTATAAAAGCACTACTTCACAAAGTTCAATGGCAAGGTTCACTCTATTACTTAATACATGGATGAAGTGTGCAAAGGATAATCAAGTTAGAATCAAACCAGAATGACTTATACAGAGACCAAAGATGCAAAAGGGTAAGGGAGAAATATACAAAGCAAAATTAAGTTAGAATTGATTATCATGATTTGTACAGAGATCAGGGATGTAAAAAGGCAAGGGAGACCCTCCCGTTGAGTCACGAGGTTCAGAGAAGACCCCCTTGCTTTCTAAACTCCTGATGGAGCTTAGGTATGTCTGGATCTACTCCAAGTCCCAGACTTGGGCAACAGTTTACATCTAAAGGGATTATATGTGTGTAGCAGCAGTCTGAGGTTCATTCACAGTTTGAGGCGGATCACAAGATTTAGCAGCACTTAATCACTGACTAATTTAACATTTATGATGTGATTAAGTAGAATTTACTACAATCGCAACAGTGACTTAATTATAGATTCAAAAGGGCAATATTTGTACTATACTTGCTATCGGATACCGCGGTCAATTCACACATGCACACACACAGACACAAAGATATACATATATATAAACAAAAGGTATACCTGTTAAAAATTCCCCTCAAGTTCAGTGAAATATTCATGTCAAATGTCTTGGCATTTCTCAACAGGCAAAGGGTTCACCCTCAAGGAGTGAAGAGTTTCAGCCCAGGTCCCATCGTCAGCTTTTGGCAATGGTCCTCCAATTTTCAGGAACTGGAAAGTTTGTGAGCTCTGAGAGGCGTGCACTCAGAGGCAGATGCTGGTCACAGCCCCCTGTGGTCCCGGAGAGCTAAAAGGGCATCACTTGGGACTGCTGTTTATAGGTTCATAAGATGATTGACTTTGGTCAATGTAATTTCATTCCAACCATAATTCTTGTCAGGCAACCACAAAAGTGAACCACTCCAAGTGGTAGGAGTTTCGGGTGCAGTTCCAGGCAATAAGAGTTTCAGGTGTGGTTAGGGGGTGCCTAACTGTCCTGACTCACTGTACCATAGCCAGGATAAGAAAGTACCAGCTTGTCCCAACTCACCGCACAAGAACACAGCGTTGGCTGGTCCTGACATCACAACGTGGCCCAGGGGTGGGGGCTGCACCACCACAACTGCATGTAAGCTCAGGTGAGTAAAGACCCAAACAAAAAGAGAAATCATTCAGCCACTTTAGGATTACATGAAAAGGAGTTACCCAGACAAAAGGCTAAAGTGAGTTGTAGTTAAATATAAAATCTCAAAACTGAGACAATGTACTCAGAGACAAGTTCTTCAGCACACAACTATATAATACCAACAGATAGCATGTGACGTATATTTGCAAAGTAGTTGTTCTTTTTGCCCATTTCTCCTTCAGAAAATTTGGATTCTTTCACTATATGTTCATTGCTGTAGGCATACACCTCCTTTATCCATAACTGGCCAAGGTCCATATCTGACATACTCAAAACATTGATGCGATGCTTCAGTTCAAACACTGAGCCATTTTGTAAATTCACATTCTTATTATCATCACCCACACCTTTCAGAAGATCAGCCTTCAGGAATGATCCAGCACTTAAACCAATACTGACCACTCAGCTGCCTTTCCACACTTTCTAGGCAGAGCAACTGTTTGCTGAGCCTGCTGCTCTGAAGCTGGAAGTGAAAGTCAAAAAGGACTCAAGGGCTTCTCTGCTCTCTTTCTAATGGTCATTAGATCCTTGTAAGCTGAAGAAGAGGAAATCCATAGAAGGGAGGTTTTCTTGGTCTGAACTGGGAAATAAGGGCTGCATTTGTTCAGCGGTACATGCTAAAAATCATCAGACATAGAACAGCAGGAGAGTTTTAGGCAGCTCAGCATACTTCAAGTAACAAATAAAAGCTTGGTTGTTAACAGTACTTATTACACATTTCTATGAGCATAACAAGCATAACACTTGTTATGCTAAGATGCGTCTTCCTAACTGTTGAGTTTCTCCCCTTTTTAAAATTTTCATTAACAAAGCACTGCACTGAAACTTCCCAAAAGCTACCTCAGCCGTCTGCTCTGTTGCTTGCCCATGGTATTTTGACAGGGCGCAATGGGGAGGAGAAGCACATGCCTGCAGTGGCAACTGATGTCACTGACTCTCGGGAGAGCACAAATCCCTTGCTTCATTGCTCCTGAGAGGCTGCTCCCAGCTGGCTGCAGGCCACCCTTGGAGGAAGAGCTTCATAGGTGCAGAGCATCTTTCATCAGAAATAGGCTGTATCACTATGCAGAATAGGCTCAAAAGTATATCTTAATGCAGAAGAATGTTTGTAAAGAAACTCTTGTTATTTTTTCAACTCAGAGCACTGCTCATATAAATGAATTTTTCGCTGGCAACCCATTTGAGAAGTGAGGAAAGTGACTATAATAGGGATGCTTGGCATGGGGTTGGGTGAATAGCCACACAGTTTTTAAAACTCAAGGCATTTCTCTCCGAGTTACAGTAACTCTGAGTCAGGAGAGAAACATAATGGCTTATGGAGTAAATCTGGGTAGAGTCAACTGGAATAAAAAATAACAGAACCCTCAATGTCCTGGTCAAATTTACTCCCACTTGTATTGTTTTTGTGCTGAAAATGTATTTAGTTGAGAAAGTAAGAATGGATTTGGACAGCAGGTTCAACTTAATGGAACAGCTTCTGCACCAGCTACAAACACATAAAGTGAGGCGCCTTCTAAAGTGTCCTTAAATTAAATGCATTTAATTCCCTACTTGTCCCTACTTAATTAAACATATTCTTCATATAATTCCCAGAGCTCCTTTCATTTCTAAACACAGAAATACTTATGCTGTCTCCAAGCAACTGGCCTTGATGCTATTAATTTGCAGGACACAAACAACAGACCATGTCACTGAGCAGTAAGAATGTTAATAAAGCACTTCAGCAATGAATTTTGGTTTTTGAGCTTCCATCAACACAGACAAAAAAAACCCCTCTGTATTCTAAGTAACTTTTTGGAAAAGTTATCATATCTTAATTTACATATCACTATGGAGGAAAGTGAGTCAAAACCCTCTATGAGTATTATTGACTTGTAACTGATATACCTAAAAGGCTTTATTTACTGTTGGGTTTACGTCCATTATATGAATATTTGTAGTTTGCAGGAGAGATATAAAGCTATCATTTACTCACCACTCTTTTATTTGGTAGTAAGTGCACTATTTAGTATAAGGGAATTTTGGAAACAATATTTGATAACTACTTAGAGATAGAATAATAAATATAGCAATTTAGCATATACAAGTCTGCACAAGCTGCTACATAAGCAGCTTAAATCAGCTTAGTTTTACTTAGGTGACTAGGAGATTGGACAATAGGGAAAAATCAGAGATCTTAGAGACAGGTGGGTCTGTGAGACAGAGACCTTTCCTCAGGCAAAAATCAGGCAAATGAGATTGCTCACAAAGTAGCCTACACTTGCAAGTCTAAGATCATTTGGATTAAAATAAAACAGTAACATACCTGATTACCTCACATAGATTAAGACCATTGTATCATTATAAAAGAGTAAAATCAGGATTCAGCATGAGGATGCTGTCTCCAAGTGCTGAGTATGCATCCATGCAGGGGTTTCTATCTGCAGTCTACAAAAGCTCCTTTAAACCCAGATTAAATACAGATTTTCTGCCCTAATAAGTTAACTACTTATTCTGCAAAATAATCTTAATTATTGTATTTTAAAAAATCTTATTTATTTGTTTTCATTATTATTTATATGTTCACCAACTGCATATATTATATATTCATGCATCATATGGATTTTCTGTGTCATATCTGAATTGCTTTTCTTCAATTACTCATGTTATAGGCTGTTTAACTTTTCAAGTGAAATAATTTTTTATTTATTATTGTAAGAATCTGGTCTGTTTGGGTTCATTTGTACTCCCCTATTTTCTATCTAATGTCTAGTAACCTACAGAGAACAACAGATTTGTGGCGCTATATTAAAAAACCTTATTTATAGATAAGTTCTATTCATAACACCTACTCTAAAGCACTCAAAACTAGATCTAGGAATGAAAAGTGCCTTGACCTGTTCCCTTCACCAATGGTCCAGTCTCCAAGACTCTAAATCTTCAGTGTTCAGAGGCCAAAATCAAATAGATTTTTTTTTATGGTGACAGGAGAAAGGCATCTCTCTCTAAACAGTGTTATGAAACCCCTGCTCACCCAACATAATCATTTATCTTCCTTTCAAATGTCAACTCCCTCTCATGCTGATACATGGAGAGGAGAGGAGAAGAGAGGAGAGGAGAGGAGCAGAGAGGAAAGGAGAAAGGATCCTATGGCAGAATTTAGCAGAAAAGATTAAAATTTGATAAGGTTATTAGGTGCTGAAAACATTCCAAGATAAAATGAAATGACAAATTCAATTGCGGGAAAGAATATCAGCTCTCCTTTTAAACATGTTTCTCCTCCCTGCTCAGCTAGTGAGTGCCCTTGCCAGGCTCTTCAGAAAAAAATCCCAAGCAGTATGTCTGATTAATTAAGGTTACATCACAGCACCACCTGTCAGAAGAGTATTGTGCTCTCTTGTTTGTAGAACACCCTATCTTCATGAATGCACTCTCTGGAAGAAGAGACTTGAGAGTGCGCGGGACAGAGAGATACTAATTATGGAAATAAGACCATGCTAGAAACTTGATAGCATAGATATCAGGCAACTTGTGGTTATATAGTGGCTCAAAATGATGTTTCAGTTCTGTAAGGCATTGGCATATATAAATTTGGTAACGCAGATTCATAGATTTTAGGGCTGGAAAGGACTATTCATCTGATATTTAATTTGACTTGCTTTGTATCACAGTTCTCCCTGCAGTAGGACCTCTAATTTGTGCTTAGCTAGAGTACATCTTCCAGAAAGGCATTCTGTCATGATCTGAGGACATGAAGAGATGGAAAATTCACCTCTTCCCAAGAAAACTTGTTCCAAAGATTAATAATCCCCAGCATTAAAAAAAAGTGATGCATACCACCAATTTAAATTTGCCTATCTTCCAGCCATAAGTTTACATCACACCTTTTGCCAAGTATGTTAAAAAGCTTCTTAGTCCATAATAATCTTCTTAAAGATTCTTAATAATAAAACTTTTAAAAAACCAACCAAACAAACAAAAAACCCCCACCACTTTACAGATCCAGATGGCTGTCTCTTGCTCTAAGATATCTTTTTGAATCAGCTTCATAATATATGATTGCATATGTATAATCCTTTGAAACTGTGGATACTAGAACTGTATGTGATATCTTGGTCACATCACCGCAAATAAATCCATACCTAATTGCAAAATGTTCTCTTATCCTACAGTCTCTATTTACACATCAAGGAGCCTATCAACCCTTTTTGCTATCACGTCACACAGGGAACTCTCATGCAGCTGCATGCCCACACTGCACACTTTTCTGACAGATATTACTTTGGATTATATCCAGCCTGTTCTCTCAGACTGGATGCTCCACAAAACAAACTAAAGGATAATGGAATGATTGGGAAACTGGTTTCAAAAGCACGTTCCTCATCTGAACTACGGTATCAATATAGGCACTCTGAAACTTAGGTGTTTTCAAAGTCACTGCTTTCATAGACAGAGACTCTAAACTTGTAGATACAGACTGAATTCCTTGTCCTTAAATATACGACCTGTATTTGGTTCCAGTAAAACACCCATTCACAAGTTCACATTAACCACCTGCTTCTTTTAATTATTGATTGTTGGTTTTGTGCCTTTCATGAGTTTTATCAGTAATCCATTTATAATTCATTTTTTGATTATTGATACAAAACATGCATAGCATCAAGATGAGTACTAATTCTGTCTGCACCACACTTCATACATTCCTGAGAAAGGAGAACATGTCACATCTTGTACTTCAGTTGCAACATGTTTTAGGCTGAATGACTGCTCATGAGAAGGGTGCTGCAGCTTGTCCAGTCTGCCCAGCAGGCTGCTGGAAAAGCCTTGAGGGATCTCACATAAGACCAGCTTGGTGTGACAGAGAAGGAGGGGTGACAGGATCATCAGGGAGTTAATTATAACCATCTCAATGTAAGGAAGTCCTGAGTTGCCTCAAGACAGAGCCATTGTATTTCAGCTGGAAATGGACTCTAAGGGATTTGTCACTGAGGAGAAATGGCAAACCTCTGCTTTGGCCTTTTTTCCTCAGGCTGCCCATATAAAAGGGTAGGGAGAAGGAGTGACAGAAGGACCCACATAGGTGAAGAACAGATGTAAAAAAATGTCTTTGCTGTGGCATAAAACTCAATAGGGCAAAGAAGTTATCATCCTTACTTCGCATTTGCATTATGAAGGAGCTTTAAAGGGATAGATAATTTATTCAGATAAGCAAACACATTTATTCTTCCAAGGAATGAAAGAACGGCTAATTTGTCTTCACACCTTATGAAATACCAGGTTTCTACCAGCAACCCCAAGCCCTTTGAAAAATAAAGGTAGGAGTGTCGTGTTCAAATTAATTCTACAGATATTTACAGGTTTGACCTTAACCTATGAATATCAGGAGTGAGGTGTATTTCCCATGAGCCGTGTAGTTAGTTGAGTACTCCATCCTTCCCGTAAGACTCAACCCACATGCCTTTCCACTCAGAATCAAAGGCTTTTATGCCACACGGCCCATCTGCCAGGCTCTGTGGGCAGGAATAAAGGGCTGTGATCAGCCATGTGATGAGGACAACTGAAAGGGGCACCAGGTAGGAGGAAATATGTGCAAACTGCTGCTCAGTAAAAGGGTCTGTGAGAGGGCAGCAGCAGCAGTGTGAAACAGTGGCAGCCAAAACAGGAGATCAAAGGAAGGGGTTGTATGAATGCCAGTGGGACCAGAATACTCTTCCACATCACAAGCAGTCGGGCACCTTTCTTAAAAAAAGTAAGGCACAGCATAAACTCACACCCCACCAAAAAATTCCCGGGTCACTAGATTCCTTCCTGTACTTTTCCAACGTACAGAAGATATTAATTTATTTTACATGTCATTCTCCATTTTCCCACAAAAATACTTCTGTGTTTTATGGGGCCACCTTGCTAAGATATATTCCTCATCAAAGAGGAAGTGGCATTTAGAAAAGGCAGAAAATAACTTATGCTGACAAACTGCAGTGGGAGTTTAAAAACTCAGAAAAAGGCAATACTTTCTAAAACTGCTTCTCACCTTATCAGCAGGCAAGGAAACAATCTGAAGCTCAGATCAGTTCCTCCCACCACCTCTGCTGGGGAGGAAAATTAAGGACTCCAAATATTTTGCGCTTGGTGAAATAACATGCACATGTTATGGCCCAAGACTAAAACTGTAATGTAAAATAGCAATTCTCAACTTCTCTTTTCTTATTATTTATTTGTCAGCTGTTATCTGACCATTGTGACAATGGAGTATCAAAATACATTGGTCAAATTCTCTGTCAGAGGGGAGCTATAAAAATTAGCTAGCCTGGTAAGCACTCATATTTAGAATTGATCCCCAAAATAGACATATTTTGTATGGCCAGATTTGTCCATAATTCCATTTTATTTAAAATTAAACTTAGTTCATTTGTTTACAAATGTACAGTAAAGCAGGCAGGAGTATTTCTAATAAACCATATAGAAAGCAAGCACATATAGTTCTTGTTCACACGGCCTCCTGTTTAACAGGGCATGTGGATCTGAAACATTGTCCTTCTTGCCTCCCTCCCATTTGATAGCTTTGTTTCACATTTTCATGGTGTCTGTAGCTTGTGAATTATTGCTTTTCCTTTATTTAAAATAATAAAGTTGGTTTATCAGGTAAAAGCAGATGCTAAAACTAGATTCTCTAATTACCACATAAAATGGATCCATACATATGTATGACTTTATCAGGTAATAACAGGTACTGAATATTTATCCCCCCAGCCACAATGGCTACACATTACAAATTTATGACTGCACAGTATCTACTGTGCAGCCTCCTTTCAGCAGTCTCAAATGGACAAATCTCACTTATCTCTCCTGGGGCTGTGACGTTTTTTGGATTTGTTTTGTTTTTACTACCTTCAGCTTGTGTAACCACAACTGATCATGCCATTGCAGTGCCCTCAAAAAATACTTAAGTATTAATAGCCACCAAATTTCAGGGTTTGCTGCCAAGGACCTGTGTATGTCAGGAGGTTAATAAACACACAAATTAAAAGTACTAAATAGACAAGTGATGCTTCCAGATCAAATGGAGACATTTTCCAGGTCACCTTGAGATAGAGCGCTTTAAGCATCTCATAAAATTTCCCATGCTGATGGCCTGAGATGAAATCCCTATAGCACACTATCCAAATGTTTCTGTCCTTAGGTCAGTATAGGATTATTTATGTTTCAGTGAACATAAAATTAACTTTGTCCCTCCTTACTGAAAGGAGAAACTTCACAGTATGTAAGCAAACCTGGTTCGCTACATAAAGAACTGAAAGTATGGTATGCACATACTTTATCACTTTATCATAATCACAAAGTACACACACACATACAGAACAGTTCAAGTTTCTGTTACCATGTTCTTACATAGCACACTGCCCTTGCTAGCACACGGCATGTATGAGGTTGCTGATAACAAAACTCCAAGTCAGAAAAATGCTCAAGTAGAAGACTGATCTGGCAAAGAAGACAGAAAGCATTTAGGTAGAGTATCTGATATTGGCATCTTGCCCTCATCATCTCCACAGTCTGACTGCCTCTCAATCCAAACCAAGGGTCTTCTGACCATTTCAGCCCTGTATCACAGCTGGATAAGTTGTTCTGAGCACAGTGAATCTAATAAAACCGTTTCCTATAGTTTTGTACCCTTTGATTCTTTATTTCTTACCTTCAGCTTCCTATTTCCCTCCCTCTACCTCCTTCTGTCACTTCAGTGAGGAAGAATCAGCATATTCTGCAGCTGAGGGCTGTAAAGCTGCTAATTGAGTAGCCAACACATCTGTGCTATTAGCCAGCTGGCTACCACCAAACAACACATAATGGCTGAATTTTGTGCGCTTTCCTTTTGTGGCAATGCTTCTCTTTCCAGTTTTACCAAACCAGCATTCAGGCTGAACTTCTTTTGACAGTGAAATTATCCGTGTTTCTGGTTCGGTATTTCACCTGCACAGCTCCACCTGAAGATACAGGAGCTGGGCTTGGGCTTCCCCAAAACATTTAGTACAAAACAAGTGTATTGGGTTTGCATGTCAAGGTTTTTGGGGGGAGGGGGGATACAGGGGTGGCTTCTGTGAGAAGCTTCTAGAAGCTTCCCCCTTGTCTGACAGAGCCAATGCCAGTCGGCTCCAAGTCAGACCTGCTGCTGGCCAAGGTCAAGCCCTTCAGCTACGGTGGTAGCGCCTCTGGGATAACACATGTAAGAAGGGAAAACAAAGTTGCTGTGACACAGAAACTGCAACAAGGGAGAGGAGTGAGAACATGTGAGAGAAACAGCCCTGCAGACACCAAGGTCAGTGAAGAAGGAGGGGGAGGAGGTGCTCCAGGCGCCAGAGCAGAGATTCCCCTGCAGCCTGTGGGGAAGACCATGGTGAGGCAGGCTGTCCCCCTGCAGCCCAGGGAGGTCCACGGTGGAGCAGATATCCACCTGCAGCCTGTGGAGGACCCCAAGCCAGAGCAGGTGCATGCCTGAAGGAGGCTGTGACCTCATGGGAAGCCTGTGCTGGAGCAGGCTTCTGGCAGGACCTGCGGATCCGTGGAGAGAGGAGCCCACGTTGGAGCAGGTTTTCTGGCAGGACTTGAGACACCATGGGGGACCCACGCTGGAGCAGTCTGTGCCTGAAGGACTGAACCCTGTGGAAGGGACACATGCTGGAGCAGTTCGTGAAGAACTGCAGCCTGTGGGAACGACCCGTGTTGGAGAGGTTCCATGGAGGACTGTCTCCCATGGGAGGGACCCCACGCTGGAGCAGGGGATGAGTGAGGAGTCCTCCCCCTGAGGAGGGAGGAGCAGCAGAGACAATGTGTGATGAACTGACCCCATTCCCCATCCCCCTGTGTCACTGCATGGGAGGAGGTAGAGAAACCTGGGCATAAAGTTAAGCCCAGGAAGAAGGGAGGGGTGAGGGGAAAGTGTTTTTAAGATTTGATTTTATTTCTCGTTACCCTACTCTGATTTGATATATTTTTTTATAATAAATTAAGCTAATTTTCCGCAAGTCGACTCTGTTTTGCCCCTGACAGTAGTTGGTGAGTGATCTCTCCCTGTCCTTATCTCAACCCATGAGCCTTTCATTATATTTTCTCTCCCCTGTCCAGCTGAGGGGGGGAGAGATAGAGCAGCTTTGGTGGGCACTTGGCACCCATCCAGGGTCAACCCACCATAGCAAATGAAAACCATCCCTACATTTGTTAAACTGTTCAGACACAATTTTAATGTATCCTTTTCACTGAATAATTTCACATCTGTAAAATGGGAAAATACCATATCCTGTACTTCACAAAATGTTGTACAAATAATTCATTTTTTGTGAAAAGGACAGACCACTGACAGAAAAAGTTAATTCCCGCTTCTGTCTTCAAAACATAGTTTGAACAACATCTAATAAACCAGGAAAGTGTCATTCACAGAACTATGAGACGAGAAGCTGATCATTTAATGAGTGCCATATATTGGTGTTCCTGTAAGCCAGGAGGCTTTGGAAAAATAATATATGAGCAAATAATTAAAGAATAAATTATGTTAGCATATAGTATTTGTTTCCTTTTCCTAATGGAAACATTTTCCACACTATTTCACTGGAGACTGGCAATATCTGAAAATGGGCAAGCAAAACTGGCAGGCAAAAAATAGCCTCAGTCACCAGAGAGAAACAAAGAGAAATCATTAACACTTGCAGCCATCTTCAGAATTTTTTTAATGCACTCATTCTTACTTGGCACTATGGACCATGAGCTGTCTTTCCCATTGCAAAGAAAAGGTGAGTCATACTGAGAGTGAAAAACTCACTCAGAAACAAAGATGAACAACAGCTTTCTATCCCTACACTCTGATTGCAAAAATAAAGACCTCAATTAATTAAATATACGTAAAAGCTTTCACAGTCTTCTTTGCACAGTATCCATCCCTCTAAAGCATCACAGTTTTCTCTAGAAGTGTATACAAGTGAGCAAAAAATAAAAGTTAGCTCAGTTTTAAAGTTCCTAGGAATATGCTCAAAATACAACTATATAGCCAGTCATTTCTTTGTCTCAAAGCTTTCAGTTATTCTCCTTTAGTCTAGAAAGTGTTCCGGATTTTCTAAATCAGGATTTTTCAGTAGTGGATC
This sequence comes from Pandion haliaetus, assembly GCA_013401275.1. Taxonomy (NCBI): domain Eukaryota; kingdom Metazoa; phylum Chordata; class Aves; order Accipitriformes; family Pandionidae; genus Pandion; species Pandion haliaetus. The sequence continues at coordinate 6,202 of VYZV01037028.1, read as the reverse complement.
AAGATTTTCCCTTCGGAAAATTAAAAGGGCATTCTGGTCCAAAGAGTGTTTTTTGATTCCCGCCTGTTATCCTAATCTCTCTGTTCAAAATCCATTCTCTTGCATTATGTTACAGTACAGAAGTCCTTGGCTTTCCTTCAAGAATGTAACGTCTCAGCTTTTGGAAGACTCTCAAAGTGATTATGCGTGCATAATTAATTGTGAAGAGTGAGATCATCAGTCCTGCAGAGATCATCAGTCTTATAGTATTCCCAGCTCCTCACTGGGATGAACAAGGCATCTTTTTGAATTGAACAAGGCAACCCTGTGAATGAACTCAGCATCTTTCTGCAGTCTACCTTCTTCAAAATGCCAAACCATCTGCTTCTCCTAGATTTTTTAATTGTGTTTAGCAAAGTGAAATGTGACATTTTTGCAGTGCATTAGGTATCATGAAAAGGCAATTACAATAGACTTTTTAATTATTCAGGACACAAGCGCTCTTGAATGTAGGCATAGAGAAAGAGGTATTCCAGCTGAGAATCCTTCTGTGAAATGACAGTATTATGAAACTGGAGAAAAAAAATGGCAAGTGCAGTTGTTTTCATACTTACACAATGGGTATTGATGGCCTCTCCTCTTTATTAAATCTGATTGAAATGTCTTGTCTCCCCTTTTTGGTTTCAAAGGAGAATGGACAAATGATAGAAAATATACGACTGTCCCACGCCCAGATACACGCAATTCTTTTTGATTTCACATGGCTATTCCTATCCTGTAGTACAAAACATGGTGCAGGTAAGGAGAAGAAAGTTTGTTCATATTTGAATAGTAGACCTTTAAACTTCAAAGCAAAATTGAGAGATTAACCTTTTGTTGCTGAATGTCAAAGTTATTTGCGCAAATCAAAGCTGATACATAAATGTCATCTTCATAATATGACAGTAATAAACAACTATAATAAATTAAACTAGCATTGTCTTATTCTCAGTCTAACAATAGTCATTTTACTCAAGGTAGTATAGCACTGCTCTCAAAATGTATTCAGTGTAAAAGGGAGTGAGACTTGTTTCAGTCAATGGGTGCTCAATCTTTCCTTGGAAAGACAGCTTGGGGAGCTTACTGTTTTTATTTTTTGCATAATAACATGCTATCAGAGCATGCAGAAAATCAGGGACTTGCATCTCACTCTCATCTCAGCCTTAAACCTACAGATACAGGAGAAATATAACTGCAAGAGGAACCCTCCCAAAGCCAAACACCTGTTTTCAGAAAGCCAGATCTTCAAGGCCGCAGAAAATAAGATAGATTTGACCCTCTACCCAACAGGGCATGTTCTGAGGAATACACTCTGTTCCACAGGCTGCATATTTTTCAATGAGGAGTCATTTCATAAAATGCATACTGACATGACAGTTAAGGTGACAGTTAGGAAAAGCTTTACGATCTGCACACCCTGTCCTGATGCTGATACTGGGAACTTTGTAACACATAAACCTACACCATAGTGTCAAACACCTTTTAAAATTCTGCAGTAATACTTTTCTTATTCATGTACATAACCCAGTGTTTTTATTATTAATGGCCACGTTAAAATGCTAATAACTAAAGCTTTGTAATGAAATATGCATGTTGGTACATGAAAATATCATTAAAACCAATCCACTTATAATATGTCATATAATTTGTGGCTTCTTATTTTGTACCAGCTCTTGGCAGAGTAATTAAAGAACAATCAAGCCTTTCTCACTAATTAACATTGTCAGTATATCTGTAAGATATGTAAAATGTGATAATGAGTTGAGAACTTTCAGAATTTGGGATGACTTGTGTTTTTTCTCTCTCCTGGAAGGAATTTAAAAAAGAAACATCTGGAAGTGGAGGCATTGTTATATTTAGTGGAAATCAAAGGAAGATAATGAATGGAACAAGGGGTTAGAAATCAGGAGGCATTAATTTATCTTCCTCATTATGCTCCACTAAGTGAATCCATGCTATCAAATAAAAATTATGATTTTGAGCATTGATGTAAAATTTTTCATTACAGTTTGAAATGACAAACTCTGAACATCTGTATTTACTACACAGCTCCAATATCTTTATGGCAATAGCCTGGCTTTTCATGTCTTTTTAAATCAGTTTGGACTGAAACCCCAGAGAGTAGTTAATACGGGTTAAGTATCTTTAATCAAGTTATTTGAGACCTTTCCAATAAAAGATATTTTTTTCCCATACAATTAAGATATATCAGCAATGACCATTTGATGGGAACATGAAGTTTTGGCAAACTTTTGCTAAGTCACAAGCAGGCATCCATCAGAGGCTATCTTAAGTTTTTATCATCCTGCCAGGCACTATCCAGGTTCCCAGATTGGGTCTATTATTTTAAAACAACTTCAGGAGGCAGACTAATCCATTCTTGGGAATTTACATGCTTTCAAGTTGCCTCGTTCCAAAGAGGGGCAGATCAAGGGAATTGAATAGCTTTTGGTATCCCAAGACTACCAGCACCTTAAAGACTTTCTGTGCAGTCTGCCCTTGGGTTCTTGGCTGTCTGGTATAGCATCAGAAGTCTATGTCCTCAGTGTTTCAGCTCCAAGCAGAACTCAGCTTCCAGCTTTACAGAAGCTGACCATCATTAAGTATTCGAGGCTTACCAAACCCTCAAGATCAGAGCCCCAAGCCAGGAACTCCTTGAACAAAAGAAGTAATCAAGCTATTCAGGAAGAGAACAGAGAGAGTTTGGGATACCCAACAGCTAAACTTAAGCAGATTATAAATGTGATATCATACTGATATCTTCATTTCCTTCACAGGCAAGGACTTTATTTTTTCATCCAGATCTCTCCTGTAAGTAGCCCATATTGAAGAGTCCCTATTCCAAAGTCTACATGTCATGTTCCAGACCTTGTGCTCTGGGCATGTGAACCATAACTAGACTGGCCAAAGTATGTATCTATGCAAAAGGGATGTTTAGGAGGAACAGTGCTGGCTCCAAAGAAAGGGATAACTGAGGGCACCTTTGTGGCAAGGCAGAAGTTTGTACTAAACTATGTCAGATAGATAACAAATAATAATAACAATTTAAAAAAATGGTCAAGAAACAAGCTCAGAAAGATAAGCTTGAAAACACACAGGCTGAACATGAAGGGACAGTAGTGTTTTAAATGCCCACCTGTTGGCAAAATGACTTCACTTCAGGAATGGATGAATGTGAAAAATGCATCTAGCAGCCTCTCATGTTCTGACACCTGTTATTTCAGTTTCCAGTGCAGAGAAGTATAAAAACTGTGCT
>VYZV01037027.1:0-27031 GCA_013401275.1 Pandion haliaetus | reverse complement strand
ACAAAAGTCTGTATTTCTGGCTGGCATTATATTGGCCATTGGCTTCAGAAAATGATAATGCTAAACCAGCAGAGGATATTCTCTGGGCTGTCATCCTGGAGGCTGTTAATCTATGGGCACACCCAAGCAATCAGAGACCAGTGTCAGTGCACTTTTCAATATTAGGTGAACACTGCCTGGACAAGAATCATCAAAATAAAAGAATGGTATGAGAGATTTAGCATACAATAGTCAGCAATCGAAGCACTGCAGGTACTTATGAACAAGCAATCCTCAAAATCTTCTATGTTAAACATCTAGCTGTTTACCGGCATATTATGATCCCTGTGGGTTNATTATGATCCCTGTGGGTTGCTTCTGGAAGGTCATTATTTTCCCTGACAGATGCCAATCCATTTTGGAGGTGTGTGCAAAAATCCATCCTGTTGCTTTCTCAAGAGATTTTGTAACTATCCTCTGCTGGATGTGTAGGCACAGACATAGCGTATATATGCTGCTACATGAAGGACCTACAGCTGTTGCTGGCTCTCATACAGATTTGGCTATATTCAATTTCTCAGACACATCTGAGCTGTGCTTTCTCATTGTACTGTCACTGATCAAAATGCAAAGTTTTGTTCCACAGGAATATGCACAACTGAATTTATCCTTAATTAGAGTTAAAACCAGGGGTCTCCAATGCAGCTGGTGTAAGCAGCCTTCAGTTCACAATGTGTACAATTTACCAAACTCTTAAGTAGATTCCCTGATCTTTTATGAACATAATACTGGTGGGTCATTGTGCCACTGACATCTGGAGATATCCTACATACGGCTTAGATTGAAAGACTTGCTTTCTCTTCCATCAATGCTGAATATCAATTTCAAGATACCAAACACTTAGCTAAATAATTTTCCCATAAAGATCTAGCTATTATTTTACATGTTTTTCTTAACTTCTTTCTTTAGCAGTAGTTTTATTGGAAATGTTGCTTAAGTCAATAAGGTCAATAATGTGTGTATTTTAAAAGGCTGGGTTATATCAAAACAGGCACAGTACCCTTACTAATACATACTGAGGGAGTTTATAGCTTAAGAGTTTATCCTGCGTGCTGTCTAATTACAGCACAACTAGCAAGGCAATAAATGAAAGCTACAAAATGAAGTGTTAGACAAGAGCTTTGCAGTTGGAGACTGGGTAAGATGACAATTGCAGGTAAGCATCCACCTATACATTTAGAAAGGAAAGACTAGAAGAAATGAAGATTAAAGAAGGCTAATCTAGGTGGGAAATGAGATGTAATTAATGTCATAATCCAGATTTTTTTCCTTGCTAACACATATAGAAATAAATATGCCCATTAGCATATGATCTGTGTACACAGAGTCAGTGTTATGTGCTATTAAACATTGTGAATGGTATTGTAACACAGCCAGGACTAGATTAAATCCTGTTTCAGCTGTGTGCCTAAACCTGATCCCCAGTTCATTGGGATTGTTTGGTCCTAAATCTCCTAGCAATGCTTCTAGAAACCCAAGCTTCCTAAACACCTAGCTGCCATTTCTGCTACTAAGTGCAGAGGTATTAGTTGTGATCTGCAGTAATGCAAACATCAGAATTCCTAGTTTGGCTAGATAACCTCTAAAAAATTTCACTTGAAACTGATGGTTCGGCCCTAATAAATCTACAGTTTAATGCAGCTGTTGATGCTAGTGAGTTGCTTCATACCTAGGAATGATTTTTAGCTATTGTTATCTGACCTTCAGCCTCTCCAAAAACTCTAGGAGTAGAAAGGTGCCTTCATCAAGAGTGATGAGAATGTGATGATTTCTTTTTATATACACATCTCTGGTGACTGGAACACTTAAGCAGTGGAGGCCAGGTACAAAAACCTTATATGGAAAAAATATGAGAACTTTAGACATATTCATGATGTTCATAGCTATTCTTTCTTTCTTTCATGGAAGTCTTAACATTTTATATAAACACAGGGTATTTAAGAGGAAAAAATAAAGCTAGACTACTTTCTAAGCTAGCACAGAAGGTTGGGAGCTCAGAGGTTAAATCTCTGCTACTTTGCATGACAGAAGAGATTTGAATATATGTAATATAGATCTTAAATGACTGCACTAATTACTAGACTATTGAAGCCAGAGGGCAAGATGAAGGGATGATGGGACCAAAAAAGGTCATTTCAAGCTCTCTCCTAGCAAAACATACAATCACTTCATAGTTCAGTTCCAGGAATGAGATTAGGCCAGTATATAGTGTTTGTGGTTAACCAGCTAATTGCTTATATTATGCTGAACTATTCTTTGTGATCCAGTTAGGTTTTTCTTTTTTTACTATATCAAATTATTTGTGACATCTTCTATAAAGAATTTGTTCTCTGTACCTATTTATTCTCAACTTTTGCAAAGTGTCGTTTCCTTTTTAAATTTCTCAAGAATTTGCTATAAAATGGTGTAGGACACTCTTATAACACCTTACTTAAATTCTGGAAATGTTAAGTATATAAATATATAAATAAATATAAATAAAATATTTATAAATATATAAATAAAATCCCAACTTTTGACATGAAAATTGGGGTACTTTGATAGGGAATCCTTCCAATGGGATGACTGAATTTGATAGTCCATGTTGCAGGGGCAGGTTTTTTTGCATAACATTTTTTCATTTTTCTGTCTAGGAGGCAGTGTCAGATTGAAAACAGTCTACTTTTAGAATACATTTCCTTAGTTATGTCTCTGATGTCAAGAAAAATTATTCAAGAGAAGAACGAGAAAGAGAGAAAATATCTAATGACTTGTCAGCACTTCATAGTGCTTATTTCTGCTTCTCAGACATCGTAAAGAAAATACATCTATCCTGGGCTGTATAAAAAGCAGTGTGGCCAGCAGGTCGAGGGAGGTGATTCTGCCCCTCTACTCTGCTCTGGTGAGACCCCACCTTGAGTACTGTGTTCAGCTCTGGGTGTCCCCAACATAAGAAGGACATGGACCTGTTGGAATGGGTCCAGAGGAGGGCCATGAAGATGATCAGAGGACTGGAGCACCTCTCCTATGAAGACAGGCTGGGAGAGTTGGAGTTGTTCAGCCTGGAGAAGAGAAGGCTCTGGGGAGACCTTATAGCAACCTTCCAGTACTTAAAGGGGGCTTATAAGAAAGACAGGGATAGACTTTTTAGTAGGGGCTCTTGCAATAGGACAAGGGGTAATGGGTTTAAACTAAAAGAGGATAGATTCAGACTAGATATATGAAAGAACTATTTTACAATGAGGGTGGTGAGACACTTACACAGGTTGCCTAGAGAGGTGGTAGATGCCCCATCCCTGGAAACATTCCAGGTCAGGTTGAATGGGGCTCTGAGCAACCTGATCTAGTTGAAGATGTCCCTGCTCGTTGCAGGGGAGTTGGACTAGATGATCTTAAAAGGTCCTTTCAAACCCAAACTGTTCTATGATTCTATATGTGTTTCACAACTTTAAGGTCTTGTTTCCCACAATCCTCCCATTTCAGAGCAACTTTCATTAATAGGATGACTCGTGTTCCTGCAACAGGCCTCAACATTTCTGTCTTATAAATTAATAAATCACATGGAGAAGAAAACTACTAAATAAGTTGTTTCTCAAGAGTCTGGGTGAGGCTTACCCTTGGAAAGCAACACTGCAAACCAAGGACAGTATGTATGAATGCACTTCATTGAGTACATTTTTCACTCCATGGAGACCCATCAGCCCTCCAGGCAGATTCCTCCCATGTTTTCTCAGCGCACCCATAAATCTTGAAATCCCTCCCACTTCAAAAAAAAGCAAGAAGAAATGATACTTACTCCAAGGCAAGCACAGCAAATCAGCTGATACGACCAGACAGATCTGCTTTTATTAAAGACAGATGAATGTGTGGGTTGATCCTTGAGAAAACATCACAAGCTTCTTGCTGACAGCAATGAAGTCTTTTAACACTTGAGTTTTATTATTTGCAACGTCCAGCCTTTTCATGTTTAAAAAGAAAACACAAGCTTTCTGAAATCAGTGCAGTGGGGAGAAAAGGGGTCCTTAAAATGACAGATCCTCAGTACCTACCACAGCCTGAGCAAACAAGCTTTCTAAAGGAAGTCTTCATTTCCAGAGCTTAAGGAGATCCCTGTAGCAAACAGTGCTGACAAAGTGTATCTACATCATCCATTCATTAATCTGTATTACTTCTTTTAGTGCTTCTGCTGTTGAAGCCAACTCTGTGATTGCAGCGCATTTGCTCTGGAAGGATTTCTGCTGTATCATGCACTAGGGAGAAATAACTGTTGAGTACAATTTAACTCTCTAAGCTGAGGGGAAAAAAATGAATAGTAATTATTCCCGCTTGCTTGCCTTTCAGGAAATGTGCATTTTAAAGGCTCATGTAACAATAAAAGCAGTTGCATGCTGAGCAGTTTTGAAAGACTTTTAAACAGTTTGAAATTCATGATATTTACTGCCTCACAAGGACCACTGACAACTAGGATGCATTTGGATCCACTATTTACTTTTCATAAATCAGACGTGATTGAAACAGAGAACAGAAGCCTGAATCTCATGAATCATCTGCTTACATATGGCTTCTCTGTATCAGGATCGTAAACATTTGCATTATTGGAAGCTTTCATGCATAAGAGGATTCTCTCATACACATAGTACTATCTGCTAGTCAACAAGTCTGAGAGAGACTCAGATGCAGAAAGCCCTTTCATCCTAATTGGAGTACTAATTATTTGTGGCTATGAGTTTCATTCCTAGACTGGAGAAGCATGTAAAATATCCTCCACTTCCAGGAGTGTGTTACTATAAATTGAATATAGATAATAGAATAATTTTTGCTAGAAGGGACCTTTGGAGGTCATTTAGTGCAACCCTCTGCTAAAAGCAGGTTTAGCTTCAAAGTCAGATCAAGGTGCTCAGCGCTTTTTCCAGTCAACTTTTAAATATTTCCAAAGCTGCAGATCCCACAGTCTCTCTGGGCAACCTGTTACGGTGCTTAACCGCTCTTGTTACATTTTTTTTCCTTATATCTAGTCAGAATTTCTGTTGCTACAAATTATGAATGTTGCCTTTTATCCTTTCACTGTGCATCTGAGAGAAGAGTCTGGCAGTCTTCTGTATAACCAAGTTATTAAAGAAAGAAGTTAGATTCCCTTTAGGTTTTTCTTCTCTAGGCTAAACAAACCTGGGTCCTTCAGCCTTTCCTCATATGTCCTGTGCTTCAGGCATCTGCCCACCTCTTTGGACCTCTGCCAGACTTTCTCCAGTTTGTCACTGTAGCTCTAATACTTGGGGAAGGTGCCAAAACTGGGCACAATGCTCCAAATGAAGCCTCATGAAAGCTGAGTAGAGGGTGACAATCTGTTCTTTTGGCCTGCTGGTTATTTATGGCTTATTAGTGTGTCCAAGTACATACTTAGTCTTCGTTTCTGCAATGCAATACCACTGCTATGTGTTCAATTACAGTCCCTCAGGACTCCCTGCAGAGCTGCTCCCTAGTCAGTCAGCCCACATGAGCTTTGCATTTGTTTTCATTCAACTTCTTAAGATTTCTGCAGCTGGCTGCTCCAGCTTGTCAGGGTCCCTCTGAGTGACAGTTCTGTGAATCTGAAGGAGGAGCATCCCATTCCATCATCTAGTCTGTTGATGAAGATATGAAACACTATACTGCCTCAGTATCAACTCCTGAGGAATGCCTCTCGTACCTGTCCACCAGTCATACTTTGCCCCATTGACCAACAGTCTTTGAACACTGCAGTACAGCCAGGCTTTCACTCACCTTACAGTCCAAAATCTAGTCCATATCTCTCAATTTGGTTACAAAGGTGTCATGGGACATCTTGTCAAAAGCCTTGCTAAAGTTAAAGACACTCCCTCTCAGTCACTGAGCCAGTCATTTCATCACAGAAGGCAATCAGGTTGGTCAGGCATAATTTGTCCTTGTAAATCTATGCTGGTTTCTCCCTGTCGCATTCTTGTCCTTCATGTATCTGGAAATGGCTTTCAGGAGGACTTTTCCATAGCCTTCCCGGGAGCGATGTGAGGCTGACTGGCCTGCTGTCTCCTGGATCCTTCATCTTGCATCTTTTGAAAATAGCTGTAACATTTGCTCTTTTCTAGTTATTAGGAAACTCCCACGGCCATAGAAGACAGATCCCTGCCAGCAACACCAGCCATACACCCAGATGTTAATCCACAGGATCCACAGCTCATCTCTGACTGCTTCCCCTTGACCAGTAGGGTCCAGGAGAACACCAAGTTTCTCTTTGCCCTTCATTCTAAGCCCAAGGACCATGTTGTGACCCTTGAGCTACTCAAGGTCTCTATTGGCAGTATCACTGATACCCACATGGACAAGCAGCAATCAGTAGTAACCCGAGTCCTGGATGAACCTTGGCAAAGTCTCCACAGTTTTCCATATCTGGGCCCCAGATGAGCAGCAAGTCTCCCAAGACAGCAAATCCAGTTGGCAGATGGCTTTCACTGTCCATTACAGAAAGATCATCATTACCCTTCTTCTCTGAGTCATTGTCTCTATCACCACGGTCAGGCATGATCAGTCTAGGTGCCTCCCCAGCAGTTCCCATTCCTCCTCTCATGCTTCCAGATCCTATTTTCCCAACCAAACACCTCTAAGGAGAAACATTTTTTTTTTTTTTTTTTTTTTTTTTTTTTTGTGCCAGAAGTCACCATCTTCCAGCTCCGACAGTGGCTGGAATCCCTGTCCTCCCTCCACTTGAGCACAGCCACTGGCTGTCCTTCCTTCTGGACAACATAGGGCTGGATTCTTGCCCCTACTCTGCAAGTAAACTATCAACCTCCCAGTCATCCTCTCTGATGTGACAGGATCTGCTCTCCTCCTTCCTCAGCCGACTGACTAGGTGGTCCATTGGTGTCCAGATCACAGTTACTGTAGGTGAGCCCACTATTGCCCTAGCCCTGGCCTCCTCACCATCCCTCCCTGCAGTCCTAGGCCTGCACAGCTTTGTCCTCCTCCAGCACTTCCACCTAGGTTAATTGCAACACTTAATCCACTTTAAAAAGGGACTTAAAATTTTTTATATCATGCTCTAAAAAATGTATTTCAAAATTTTCCTGTTCTTGTATTAAAAAGGAGATATATATATATATATACACACATATGTATACACACACACACGTGTGCACACACACACAAACTGGGGTTTCTGATTAAAGACAAAAAAAGGTCAGTTGCTAAATTACCACTTCTACAGTGCTGAAGTAAATTTTCTTGTTCTCCTTTCAATCTTTGAACCTTCGTTACAAAGATTGTAAAAAGACACACGGTAAAATAATCACCCATTGAAGTTACAAATTTCTTTGTGAGAAATAACTTCATGTTCTTTCATGAGGTGTTACCCTGAAGCTATTTCCATGTAAGTTTTGAATTTCCTACCTCGCTGTTCTGACAGCTTTTGAAGTACTCTTCTTTGTAATGTGCAATAGCCAATCTAGAAAAGAACTCTGTTCTCTAGTGAATGTTTAATGTCTGTTTAAATGCCCTGACCACTTTCAGCTTCTCAGTTTCTTATGTCAAAATTAACATAAAAAATGGGTTTGCTTAAGTTCCATCCCCTTCCACAATTTGCTTTCTTCACCAATGTACATTAAAAAGTTCATAAAAATGCATCATGGACCCATTTAAAGTATGTGATTAACTGGTAATATGAGACATTAACTTGCAGTGCTTTGATAGAGATGATCATGTACAATTACATTTGATGATGCTAATTCATAATTATCATTTTTGTTACATTTTTAAAATGCAGTATGGCAACTGCTAGATATTCAAGACTTCTGTATAAGATGTAAATGCTGATGTAAGGCTTACTGTCCTGTCATGACCACCATGACTGATTGATCATGTAACTCTTAGTTTTGCCCATCACAACAGCACCTCTTGGACTGCTAAAGGATCTTGTAGCTAAGTTATATTTATAAATCTAACACGTACTCTTTATAAAATATTCTCAACAACTTTTTCTCAAGAAGCATTCATATAGAAATTATTTTCAATAAAAAGAGTCTTGATATTCAGTGGACAGAAATATCATCAGGCTACAGAGACTTTTTGCTCCTATTATGTTGAAATTAAAAAATAATTAACATCATCGATTCAGTCATCGTGCTGGTTTTACTGGGAAAAAAAAAATAAATTGCCTAAAGAACTCTTCCATGCAAGAAAGAAAATCTAGGGCTGAGCTCATGTTTAGTTGTAACTGCAGAAGCTACATCTGATGTATGGGGAAAGCTAAGAAAAATAAGAAACTTCTGGACCACATTATGCAAAATTCTCTGAAACTTAATGTATCACTCATTATCCCTCTCCATTCTAGAAGAGATACATAGACCAGAAAAGGAGATACAGGTAAGCAGGGCTTTAATAGCATTTAAACTCCCTTCTTCAGTTTTATCAGTGAATTTTATCTGCATATTATCTCAGACAGAAATTTACATTAAAAAAATTCCCTTTTTTAGGTGCCAGAAAGACTAAGGCTTCAAGACAGAAGAGTACTACCTCAGATTTCTTTGGGTTTTCCTTCCACTGTATCTTACTGCTCATCACAAATATTTTGCTGCAATACTAATCTTTCAAAATTCAAACTCCACTGATGGTGGAAAAAGATTATTGGTGATGGTTAGGATATTACACAATTTTTAATTGTTTTAATGTTTAGTAAGTAGTTGGGAAATTCTGAAAAGAAACAATTTCTTCCTTTTTTTGAAAAGTCCAGTTTCTGGGAAAAAAAAAATTAAGGGATCTATTGTAATCAATTTATTCACTCATAATATAGGACAAAAGTTAACAATTTGTCAGAAAAGATTTTTAAAATTCTATTTTTATGATTTTCATTGTAGAATTTATAGTTATGTTACTGTAAATTGGTCAAAAAATGGGGAATAAAACTGTTAATCTGAATTCAGAATCCTTTGCTTCATATAGTTGTACTTTCAGGGGAGAAATTAATGTATTTACCTAGGGTATGCTGTTGGACCTGAATAGTGTACCACGATGGCTTTTAAATGAGGGAGAAATCCAGTAGATATTTTTTGTTTTTTAAAAGTCTTTTGTAGTCAGGAAAAGAATTTTTTTTCCAAAGCTAGCTTTGAATAAACTTTTTAATAAATGCAGGAAAGTAAAAAATGAATGTACACATATAAACACACATGCTTGGTGATGTATATTTAAATACCAGTATTGAAGTTGTCAAGTAAAGCACAGAAATGAAAAGAATTAACCAAGTTATTGTTAGTGTGCATTATGGTACAGTGTTTTTTTACATCTTCACTTTAGAAATGATCCCTGAACTCCTGTCTCATTCATTGCATATGGTGGCAGCAAAGGCAGACTAGTATATTATCTCTGCCAGCCATTTGTGTTGGCAGTGTTCTCTCCTTGTATAATTAATTAAATACTTAAAGTGGAGAGAAAGAAAAAGAAGCATAAATTCTTAATAGCTATCAGCATGCTCATGAGTGAAGAGGAAGACCCTGGTTCAAATTTCTGCTCTGAATAAAATGGTCATGAAGTCATCATCTGACAACCAGTCTTGCAGTCATCCTGTACGCTGCTCTCTTGCTACCCTGCCAAGGTTATAACAAGTTACAGCATCCCTATTGTAGATCTAAAAATTATACTTTTAAACAGATCTTTAGGTGGCAGTTGTTGTGTAGAAGGCCTCTGAAAGACCTATGCCAAAGACCATGGAGAAAAGAAAAAGTGATCCTAACAAATGAAGTTTATTTGGGAACCACCATACTGGAGGAAGACATCAAAAAGAGTTTTTGTCTCATGCTCTGCGTTACTCTGTCTGCACTGAGCAGTGATAGACAGACTTATCCAGAAAGCAGAGAATGCTAAAGGAGTGTTTGAACAGCATCTCATGCATCCTTGCTGCCAGAGCTGCTGCACATAATTCCCTGTATTGGCTTGCAAGAGGATGTTGCCTAATTAGAAGCAATAGGCTGACCATGTTAGTCATGGGACCAATTGATTTATCTTGCCCCTGCATCCTTCCTTATTGTAGTGCAAATCAAGAGGCAGACACAATTAAACTCTTCACTTTAAACTTAGAATTAATTTTTCAATTATTTCTAACAAACTGTTGGTCAATTTACATGTATGTCAGGTTCTTTACACACAGGCTATAACTGCTGTTAGCTGTGAGAGTAATAACATTGAGGCAGCTCCTATGGGGGAAAAATGTTAGCATTCAGCTTTCTAATTATTAACACGATTAATCTTCTCTCTTGCTGTTTTTAGAATTCCAATCAAACTATTTAAAAATTTAGAACCTGCTCCATGGGAAAAAGAAATCTTAATTGGGCAGGATGTGCAGATTTTCTACACATAATTGAGGGTTCAGGTTAACTACTCCTTGTCAATGCTATTGTGAACGAGGGGAGTTGCTCCTTCTACTTTCCCTGTAATAGAGCAGGAGCAAGAGACCTGGGTTCAAGTCCCCAAAGAGCACTGGCAAATGTGAGGCAATTATAATAATTATCTACAGGATCTGTGTGCACAGCAGCAGTATAAAAATGTTGCAAGTAGGATGCGTGATTGAAAACGGAACCATTCAAGATTTAAATGTCACAACAGTAGACAGTGTTATGATAAAGGTCTCAAAATCACTTGAGCAAATCAGTCATTTACTTCTAATCTGCTTAAATATAACAGGTATCCTTTTTTTTGTTCTTTTTTTTCTTTTCTAGGAGGACAGTTCCCAATGAAGGTAGATGGGAGTAAACATTAATAAATAAATAAATAAATAAAATTTTAAAAGCAAGGCAAATAATTAAAGAATACATTTAAAAAGGAAAGTTTATACATATAACACTCCCTGGATTAGTCCATGGGTCATTCTCTTTTTCTGTCCTTCCTTTTCCTTACACAAATCCCTGCCAAGTTCCTCTGCTTTGATTCCCACAAAAAACCCATACAACCACTGATGAGAAGACTGAGTTACAAACAGGGAGCTAATTTTATCCATTAAGATGAAGTATGGTGATGGAGAATTTCTTAGAACCATGCACAATACAACTGCAGCAATAATGCTAATGACAAACATCCTCACACTGAGAAATTCACCCTCTGCAGCCTATGACAAGAGGGGAAACCCTGTCTCCCACACAGTCTGCCAGGGAATTTTTGCCATTGCCTGCAAGGGCAGGATTTCAGCCAATAATTATGAGGTAATTTCAACATCACCACCAGCAGGGCTTCATCCTTTTGTCGGATCACACAGACAGCCTTGCACTTGTCTTTATACATGAGGCCATTTTGTGAAAGAGCTAGTACTCACAGGGGAGAAGGGGGAAGGGAGTAGTGGTATGCTTGTTCTTATAGCAGAATTTCCACAGAGATTAGGTTGAAAGATCTGCTGCACAGGGAAAACTAAATATTGCTTTAAAAAATTGAGTTTTAATATGATGGCTGCAACCTGAAGAGCCTAAAAAGCATCATAGCTCTACCAGCTGCCTTTCTCTGAAGACCATCTATACAAGGAGATACTAAATTCAGTTGTAAACCAAATACATACAACATCTTGCTGAAAATCTGGTTGGGTGGAATGAGTAAGTTTTATACCATGGTTGCCAAACTTTTCCATTCACGACTCCACTTCTATTTGCACTTCCAGGCTTGCTTCCAGATTTCCTAGTTTGGGAAACGCTGCTTTGAGACCTCAAATTAAAAGCATATGTTGAGATTTAGCCCGACCTTTAGAAATCACAAAGTAGTTGCAGGAGATGATGAGGGGGCGATAGATGGAGGGGCAGGAAGAATCAATAAAAAAATCTTTTCCCCACCCACCAACAAAATTTTTATTCTAATAACTTTTTTTACTGTATTTTCTCTTTGAAATGAAGCTTCCAGCATGCTGCCGTGTGTATGCATTTGTATGTATCAATTTATCAATTTTCCAATTGCCGATCAATAACTTTGTACCTATTAGTGAATTTATAACAAGAGCAGAGCTCTCATTTCTCCAGATTTCATAAAGACAAAGGTCAAGCAAAGGAAAAAGGATTTTTTAGTGGTTCTCCCCCTGAAGAGTGAGTTTTTACCCATCACTGGTCACTAGAGAATCCACCCTTCTGAGATCTCCTTTGGACACCCCACCTCCAGTGCAGCACTGCTCACTCATACCATATTCTTCCTCTAGCACCAATAAATCCAGCCGTAAGACACAAACACACAGGAAACCAGGCTTTCTCAATCCCTCCACTCAGGAAATATGCATTATTAATTTATATTGGGCTGGTACCTAGAGGCTCAATGTGACACAAATTGGCAGTGCTGGATTGGATGCCGGTAGAAGGAAGCCAGAGGTCTAGTGAAGTCAGGTAAATGAAGAGACCAGATCTCACTGGTCCCACAGTGTCTGCCAGTTCCTGGAAGCATGCACTGGGCAGGTTAATGCATGATAATCCTTTTTGAACCCACTATAAAGAAAACTGCCAGCTGAACTGCCTCAAGCCACCAGCAGGCAAACTGAACTGGTTCTGATGGTGACTGCAAGCTGGAGGAATCTATAAAGGGCCTCTGTTTGTGTCTCCATAAAACACTTAGACAAAAATGTTTCAGAGCATGATTTGTGAATCCCTCCTCCAGTCTCCTGGTTTCTGCAGCAAATGCCTGTAAAACCAGATGCTCAGTCTAACATATTTAGTCTTGTCCTTGCAAATTTAATTTAACTTACCAGAATAAGGTGACTCTGCCAGTGAACAGTAGCATACTCTGTATCAGTTTCCATCTTTGAACTGTTTTTCTATAAAGGCAATATTAATACAAAAACCATAAAATTATAGGTTTAAAATTATGCTACATTTTGCACTAAGATCGAAGCTATAGATATTGTAATTTAGCATCACCTGATCTCTAGAAAACCAATGGGAAATAAATGAACATTCATTTCTACAGCTGTTTTGCTCAATAACCATAATAATATGGTTGTTAGACATAAACAGCACACATCAGCTCTGGGAGAGCAAAAAAAGGATGCCAAGCTAAGTACCTTGATAAGCTTTCACATTCAAGTGTTTACATGTAATATCAGTATTTCTCCAATGCAAATGGCAGTAGATGACAGCTGTCGCTTAAGTGCATATGGTGCTCTGACTGAGCAGGGGCTCCCAAGAGGTGAGTTTAAGAACAATTTTTATTCCACCAGTGACTAAATTTTGTCAATTTTCTGGACTAGATGGAGGAATGCCCGCAAGTGAGGGGGGAAAATTATAGACATGATTAAAGAAAGAAGTAAAACAAAAGATTAAGCCTGAGGTTTTCAGTGGAGCCTAAGGGAGCTAACTTAGTTCAAAGGCCTCTAATTCCTTTAGGCTTTTTTGAAATTCCCAGTCTAAGCACCACATTGCAACACTGATGACTGCAGATACTCAACCAAGAAGTGACACTAAAGGAAGCTTGAGTAAGAGGAACACTCCATGAGTCTGCATTTTAAATAGAACAGTTGTAACTGCCTCATGAGATCTAATTCCATTCCTTGCTTTCTACAGGGACCTTCACACCACCACTCCACTGGGCAGGGCTGCACACACACACACACACACACACACGCACACACACACCCCGCACACACACAACCCATTCAGTTCTTCCTCCTGAGCTCAGATCCTAATTGGAACATTTCTGATTTTTCTTCATAACTAAGATTTGCTCCAGGTTGTGGCTGGCTGCTAAGGAAAGTTAAAAATTACTGCAATACCTCTCAGAAGGATACATTCGAAATGCTGTCTCTAAATTTTTTGATCAATCTCGTCCTGACTATACCTTCGCACAAACCTCATGTCATACTGTGAAAACAGGCATCCATGAAACGACTGACGAGCCACCTTTCTGAAAGAAATGAAAAGGTGGTTCTGATGGATGTAGATACACCATGACATATTGTACTTTGTATGTCTGTGCTGAGCAGAGCTGCAGTCCATCTGATATGTGCCAGGTACCTTGGACTTACTTCATACACACATGAAGTGTTTTGTGTAAAACATTTGCAGAAGGTCAGCTGCATCCAGAAAATGTTGGACATAAAACAATGTGTTATATAATTAATCTGTGCATGGAAAAGTAAGTCTAATAAACAAATCATCATCAGCTTTACTGCAAATTCATAAGGCATGCAGGGTAGGTCAGATGTGCGACTATCATGCTCGCTTACTGTAGAGCTGAGCTGCATGTGTGTGGGGAAAAAAAAACCAGGATTTCTCTGGCAGCCTAAGTGGAAATATAGATCTTACAGAACTTATGACCATCTGGAAAAATCAGGGAAATGGATAAAACCCTCAAAAATTTCCTGTTAGAAAAAGTGGACATGTATTATGAAACATGTACAGTAGAGCTGAGACTGGGGATCAAGGAAAGAATGTATCTCATGGGATCCTCCTCGTGGGTACTCCAGGATCCAAAATGCCAGGAAAATAGCTGAGACGTATTATTGAGTCTTGCCTTTTTACACACAAGTATGCATTTTGTAAATGTCCACCTTCATTACAGATGTTAGATTCCTTACTTAGAACACCTTTAGGAACATTTCAGAACATCTTTAAATTGGTGGGATTTTCCTCCCTTCTAATTTTCCACTGTGATTGAGTGGATGAGCCAGTTAGAGCCTTTCAACTTGCTTCATTTCTCTGCTGTCATTTTATTAAGTTTTCCACCTAATCTCCTGCTTTATAGTCACTAGACATAAAAACTACAGCTGTCAGATGGCCTTCTGCAAGAAATACCAGAGCAACCTGGGACTACTCCTCATGAAAAATTACAAGAGGGAAGGTATGCTGAGTCTGTCATGACCAAATTCTTCACAGAATTTCAAATATGGCTTTGCTAACTTAGCATGATCCCCAGCATGACACGTAACTGTACTTGCCAGGTTGGTTACTTGAACATTTTTATAACTACACTGGAAAACCAGAGTACTTTCAGGTTGTCCCTGTTCCCACTTTATATAGCTTTCTTTTCTTTTTTACCTTTTCCCATGGTATCTATCATTTAAAATTTCACAAGAAAGAGAATAACACTTAGGTTATCATTCTGCAGGCTATTCATTCTTAGAGAAAAAAATACATTAAATTCAGATATCCTGTATTTTCTATTTCCTTCAATGTTTGGCTTTTTTTCTTTCTTTCCCCAAACTATCTAAAAATGAGATGATCTTTTTTAATTCTTGCTTTAACTCACAATATTTGCTTAAATATTCAAACTTTTGGCACTTAGTTTTATCTCTTTTATGTAAATAGAAAATAATAGGAATGTGTATTTGGGTTTTTTTTCTTCAATAGTTTACATTTTCTTCCTACAAAAATAAAAGTCTTCAAAGTTCAGACAATAAAAAGAATGTATCTTACTCCATTTATTGTGTAAATTCTTAAAGTAGGTCAGTGAGTACAGTAGAAGAGGCAATGTAATTGTACTATACCATGTGTGGCTAAAGCAGAACATTATCCAGTAATTATGTTCACAATCACTAATAGATAAATAGCATCAGGTATGTATAAAACTTGAACAGGTACTGGCAAATCATTTAAGAGTGCTTGCATTTGGGACAGATTGAAAGTTAAGGCTCTTGCCTCATCATCTGGAAGGAAAATTTCCACATGCTTACACACACCCGAAGGATCAAAACAAAGAATTTGAATGAGATTTTCACATCAGTAAATTTTGGTAGTAATTCAGTTCAGATCTCTGACATGGAGGTTGGGGGTGATTTTTCCTTTTTTATTCTGTTTGGAAGAAGGAAGAATCTTGCACATCGGATGGTATTCACAGAACAGAACATAAATAACCCATACAATGCTGACNTTCATATTTTTGTCAGGATCTGAGTTCTTCCCTAGGCTGAAAACCACAGAGTGAAGCAGAAGCGAGAAATAACCCAGCCCTGTGCCATGGGCAAGTGCAGGACAGGAACTTCCCTGCAAGAAGTAGTGACAGCTCTCAAATGAGCAGCAATCTTTTCTGTTTAGTGCGCTACTGACACTCATATTGCCACATAACCTACACTGAATTTCCACATTAGACATGGTTCCCATTTTGACAATATCTGACCACGGCAACCCAGGAGAGCATGACCAGCCTCATTTTCTCACAGTTGACCTGTACTCTGCATTATTCACTGGAGACTAGAAAATAAAAAGTGTCATTTGGACACCCCCCACACACCCTTCTACCAGTCTTCTTTATATTTTCCTAGGGAATTTCTGAATTTTGATAACAACCCTAAGCTTGCAATTGCAGACACAGGAAGAAGACACTAATCTAAAGAAAGGAAAAGAGAAAATAAAGTAAAAATAACAACCTGAAAGAGGTCAGCGTATCATTTGTATCTCAGCGGCAAAACATGCATATCATAAAGCTAGCAGAGATTTGCTGCAGATATTTTCCCCTCATTATTGTAAATGTTGGTGTCTGCAGCTTTCTGAGAGAGGTCAAAGTAAATGCAAAGGTAAAATTTTTATCTCTTTTCAGGCAATGTAGACCTTGGTATTAGCACATTCAAAGTTCCCTTCTGCATTTCCACAGTGCACTCACTGCTTTACATGTATGTGCAGATACTGAACGGTCAGTGTTGTTTGTCATCATAGCTACCTATTAATGATTTCTTAGGATAGTCATTGTCTGATGTATAAACAAATGAATAATAACCAGTAGAGGATTTCTGTAGTCACAGCTACTGAAAATATGAAATATGTCAGAGAGAAGCAGACAAATGCATCCTTGGCAAAAAAATAAATCATAAATAACATCCTAACTTGAGCACATAACTAGGTATTAAAGGGTTTGCTTTTGATTGAACATAATGCCTGAAACAGATCTGGGAATGAGGTTATTGGCTTCCCTATTCATGATGGTTATTTTATAACTCATGTCTCTACAGCAAACATTTGCAGCTCATTGTAGAATCACGTTTACAAGGGATGAGTGAAGATGGCATGTTTTGAATATCAAAAACAAGTCAGATTTTGGAGCTATCCAAAGTGCCTAAAGACTTATACATTTGGTTTATATATCCATATACCTGTATCTCCACAATAGCTACAGTTTCATATGTTTAAGAAAAACATTAACATTCGAGCTACATTAATAATTTAAAGCTCATAGTGTCACAGATATTTTCTTTTTCCTCTGGAACCAGATTACTACCTTCAAGTATGACTTTCAATGTTATTGTTAGATTATTATTTCTTGATGGCTTTTACACCTTTCTTTTTTTATCTCTGTGTGCTGACCGAGAGTGGACCTTTGCATAACTTAGTTTTTTACTTTGACTGTCAGTGAAATTTACTTCTGCGCAAAGGCCTGATAAGCACAAGGCATATGTTAAACCTCGTATGTTTAAGTTTATGAAGAATGAGGTAGGGCTGTGTAAATAATGTAGGGATTTGGGAACTGGATCAAAAGCAAAAATCAATAATATAAAAAAGAATATGACATGATCTAAACAATTTTTTTACTTCCCGAACTAAGAAACAGTCAAGTAAATACAAAGTAATTTTCAGAATAAAATGTTTCATGCCAGCTACTTGTTAAAAAAACTGAGGACATCAAAGGGTGATTTATAAAATTGCCAGGGAAGTCTCCCTTTTACATAGTAACATATTTGTTGTTTCCTTACCAAAACAAGTCTCAGATCAATAGCTTTCACCGTTCAAAATCATGCTGAAATACCAGCCTGAAGAGTCATTTTCGCTGCAGCTCTGTGTTCCCAGGCTTGCCCAGCATCAAGCAGAGTACTTTGGCCCTTAAACAGCTCCTGAGCTAAAGACTAAACCAATAAGGGTGAGTGCTGGATGAGTGCAAAACAATAAGCTTGATGTTCAGGCTACTTATCTTAGAGGATTTTTAATCTCTCCTCCAAGCCGCATTTAATTCTTTCTATACAGTGGAA
The DNA here is from genome assembly GCA_013401275.1 of Pandion haliaetus. NCBI lineage: Eukaryota > Metazoa > Chordata > Aves > Accipitriformes > Pandionidae > Pandion > Pandion haliaetus. Next base: position 9,105 of record VYZV01037027.1, on the reverse strand, counting down.
AAATATCAACCCAAATGAAACACCTTCTCTCCAGAACACTGTTGAGGAGCAGTTAGGCTCTGCGTAGGCTACATTATGAGATGTTTAGGTTTGTGGTGGGTTGACCCTGGCTGGACACCAGGTTCCCACCAAAGCCGCTCTATCACTCTTCCTCCTCAGCTGGACAGGGGACAGAAAATATAACGAAAGGCTCATGGGTCAAGATGAGGACAGTTTAATAAAGCAAAAGCAAGGTCACGTGTGAAAGCAAAGGAAACCAAAAGATTTTATTCTCCACTTCCCATTAGCAGGTGATGTCCAACCACCTCCCTTGAAGCAGGGCTTCAGTACTCAGTGGTAGCTCCAGAAGACAAACATAAACAACGAATGTCTCCCCCCTTCCTCTGCCTTTTACTTAGCTTTTAATGCTAAGCAGATGTCATATGGTATGGAATATCTCTTTGGTCAGTCTGGGTCAGCTGTCCTGGCTATGTCCCCTCCCAAGTTCTTGCCCATCCCCAGCCATTGGTGAGGGGGGGGAATGTTGGAGAGGCAGCCTTGATGATGTACCAGCACTGCTCAGCAGTAGCCAGAATACCAGTGAGTTATCAACACCTTTCTAGCTACCAATGCAGAGCACAGAACTACAAGGGCTGATATTGGGACAATTAACCCCATCTCAGACAGACCCAAGACAAGGTTTGACTCACTACAGGCAGATCTGAGCCTTGGTCTTGCATCTGCTCTGTGATTTTTGACTCCTCTTTTGGTCAAGAAATTTGGATTAGTGTCACGATCAGCATTGAGGTGAAATGCACACAGGAAAGGAAAGGAAAGGAAAGGAAAGGAAAGGAAAGGAAAGGAAAGGAAAGGAAAGGAAAGGAAAGGAAAGGAAAGGAAAGGAAAGGNAGAAAAGAAAAGAAAAGAAAAGAAAAGAAAAGAAAAGAAAAGAAAAGAAAAGAAAAGAAAAGAAAAGAAAAGAAAAGAAAAGAAAAGAAAAGAAAAGAAAAGAAAAGAAAAGAAAAGAAAAGAAAAGAAAAGAAAAGAAAAGAAAAGAAAAGAAAAGAAAAGAAAAGAAAAGAAAAGAAAAGAAAAGAAAAGAAAAGAAAAGAAAAGAAAAGAAAAGAAAAGAAAAGAAAAGAAAAGAAAAGAAAAGAAAAGAAAAGAAAAGAAAAGAAAAGAAAAAAAGAGATCCAGGGACCTCAGTTTGAGGCAGAATAGTGTCAGAGTCTCAGTTGTGTGCAATAAAAGGGCAATACAATGAAATATTTCTAAAATTCCTGCTGAGAGGTTTACAGAATAACATTTCTTTCTTTGGGGATTTTCACCAAATGTCGGCTAATTATTTCTGACATTTGTTCTAAGGTCCCATAGTGAAGAAGCATATGACCAGCAAGATTTAAGAAACTAATAATAGCCAATTTAAAATATTTACTGACTTGAACCTCGGAAGGTAGAGCCAGAGGGTTTGCCCCATACCTGAGAAAGCTGCAGCTGTGCTATTGTATCCCTTGGAGGCACCAAAGACAAAAACAGGCACTAGATGCTGTAAACCCCTAGTGAAAAGTCTACTTCATGTACACATACTGCATGCCAGCTTTGAGAAAAGCGTGCTGGCCTATTTTCAGTGTCTAAGCTGCAGTGCACTTAGTATATTATCAGTTTCTTATTTGTGTACGTACCATGATGCTTCAGTATTTCTTTCAGTAGTTATTTAAGGGAATCGGAGAGGACTGTATTAAGTAGACCGCTGATTTTGATATTTATCTTTTCTTCTTTAAACATATGTGACTTCTAATAGAAGAAATAAATTATGGATTTTAATAGAAAATGAAAAATAAATAAAATCGTTTATAATAATTTTGTCTAACTTACTTCAGCAGTGTTGATTATTTAGATCTCAAATCAGGGAAAGGCCTCAGAATTAGAGATAAGATTTAGATAAAAGGTCAAAGTCCATGAAATGAAGGGACTTGCTACTGACATGCAATTAGAGCTGCATCAAGGTATGAGCCATAAGGACTTTGCAGTAATGTAGAGACTGAGGACAGTCAATGTTTTGGCTTGAGACAGCCATTTCACAAATATCAGCAAAATGAGACACGTGAACAAAGGAACAAAGGGGACAAGCAGCTGCCATGTGAGCAGTTACTGTCTAAGGCCAGAGGCAGCTCCTGAGATTTCGCTCATCAGGCAAGGAGAGGGCAGGCCTGGTTGCCTCGTGCACATGTCTTCCACACAAGGAATTTGTGTTTTCTGCACTATTCCTGCATTGATTTCTGATGCCTGTGAAGCACCTGTCCTTCTCTTCACTTCTGATAATTTGTCAGTAGCACTAGCTTGGAAAGTGATACCCAAACTAAAAAGTTAAAAATGTTCCTTTCCTGAAATGTTGAAGCATCACACTTTTTGTAAGCCAAAATTCAAAGAAAATATCAATTCAGTTTACTCAAAATGTCTTGTTTTGACAGCTTTGAAACTTTGACTATGAAGTTAGGGCACTTCCTTTACTATAATTAGCATAAACAAACACTGGTAAAATCAGATATATTTATTATAAAAACTACACTACAAAATCTGGAAAAAATGTATTTGCTTTCTGAATTTGTTATGGGGTCTGAAAATTGATAAGTCAAATCAATCATTGTAATCAGTTTCAGGCTTGCCAATAAGTCTGTTTAATTAAAAAAACAATGAAGCATTTTGCCAGAAAAATTCTGACAAGATTTACTAGTAATGGAAACTTCTGATGTCTTATGGGTGGCTGAAATAAGTTCCATGATCATTGTAATTTCTCTGAATTTAAAATTGTCACAAATCCTAAATTAATTTTAAAGATGCAACAACTGCTATTATAGTTGAAAATATGTTGTATCATTAAAATGTTTTCCCATGGAGATTCAGTAGAAATTACTCAATTCCAGTGAGGTACTGATCACATAATTGGTTAGTAAAATCCTCTGATTTAATTTAATCATGTGACTTACATCCATGTACTCTCTATCAATTTCACCAGAAATCCACGTAAGGTGATCTGTTCCCACAATACACAGAGATCAAGGAATCCCTAGCATTCAGGAACACAATCAGTGAAAGACATCCTAATCTGGAGTAGTACCAGCCTCAGAAAGACATTACTTTTTTTTGTTTTTTTCTTTTCCTAATATTTTAAAAACATGTCTCAGATTCAACTCACATATAATGTTGCACTTGGAAAAAAGAGTTGTAGAATTAGTGAAGGATAATTCAGTTTATTCCTCTTGATAGCACACTCTAGAGACAAAGAACTGTAGGACATGTTTGTTATGCAGTTGGTAGGGTGACACAGTTTTACATTTGCTTCTCAGCAATGCTTCTCTGTGCAGAAAATGAGAGGCTACCTTCAGGGTGTCTTACTTGTAACCTTTTATCTTCCAAAAGATTCATTTCAACATGAAACCTTCAATGCTGTTTCACCTACTCTTTCTCCTGTGCAGGAAATGATGTAGTTTTACTTAGGAAGATTAGCTCAGAATTGATAAGGTTTCACCCAATATTTCACAAACTCATGGCTATTCTCTGAAATCTTCAGGGAAACCTATGCTACTTTGGAAAATGCAAAAGTAAACAAATAAATAATGTTTTTTGCATATAGAGAATTTTATGTTTCATTCCCTAACAATCAACCCTTACACAAATATTTATCCAAGCTTTAATCTTGTAAGTAGTCTCATGAATCTGTTCCCCAGCAGAGCAGAGGGCCAGCGCCAATGATCTCAAACAATTAAGGGTAATTCAGTGTCTGACACGCTTAAAGTGTTTGTGCTTGTTATTACTGTAGAACCCCATTCAAGACAAAATTGCTCAAGTACAAAAAATGTGTCTTCATAAATAAATGATTTTTTTTTTGTTTTCTGGATACAATCTCACATGTATTTTGGAGACATTACTTTCTCAAGAGCCATAAGTCTTTTTGCACTGTAGCCTGTACACTCTTCTCCTGCTATGCTTTAAGTTACACTGTTGTTCATACTATGGATGAAGGTCCAACAATGCAAATATTACCAAGAAATATAAAGCTGAAAAGCTATTCATTGGCCACTGCTTTTGCAGGTTCTAGATGAAACACAGGTCACTCAGTCAAAGCAGAGACATGAAAGACACAAACGATAAAGGTAATTTGGCACTTGCTATGCACCTCAGTTTCCAACAAAATGCCTGAGCTGCCTACACAGAGCATGGGTCTTTAGATATCACTTGATGTGAAGGATCAGCAGAAGTTTAACTAGCCTTCTGATTAGGCATTTGGCTCTCCGGAAAAGCTGTGTAGGCGTTGGAGGGCAAACCCAGAGGCAGGTACTCCTGCCACGAAGCTTCAGGTGTCTGAGCCATTGCTACGCCGAGGGCTGAAACTCCATCTTGCTGCTGACAGGGGTGCTCTGGAACGAGAACTGGTAGAGCTGCATCAGCTCAAATCCCTACACTGACTGATTAACTTTGATTATATTACATTGATTACAGTATTAAATATTGTATCACAAGTAATTTTGTATTAAAAATAGAATGAGCAGCTAGTGACTAAAGAATACAATGTCAGCCCTTAACATACATTATGGCATGCTTTAAAGCAACAGTAGAAAGGAATAATGAAACATATTTGATATACCACCAGCAAGATAACATTGCTGTGCACTTTGTAATGCTTGTGTATGTGGGATCTCCTCAGGCTTGCTATCTCCACCTGGTCTCTCCAGATAGTGATGCAGTGTGCTGTGTGAATGTTGCAGATAGTGTCAGTGCTAGCTCAGGGCTTTCTTCACTCTCTCTCCTGAGTCACTTTGTTGTGCCTAGTCTGTCTTTCCCCTCCACTAGTGCTCATTGTCTTCTTTTAAGGGTTGTAACTTCCATGATAAAAGACGACCATGTTCAATGCTTTCTACTGACTAGAAAAACATGACCTCACCTCTTCATTGAACTTTCTGAACATCATACATTTGGGAATTATTAAATATTCAATTTTCTTTATCGTTATGGGTTTGTGTGGTGTGGTTTTCTTTGGTAGTGGGGGAGGGGGCTGCAGAGGTGGCTCCTGTGAGAAGCCCCTGGAACCTCCACTGGCTCCAAAAAGTGGGACCCGCCTCTGGCCCATGCCGACCCCATCAGTGGCGGTGGTAGCACCTCTGGGATAACATATTTAAGAAGGGGAACCGGCAGTGTGGGGGTTGGAACATGAGAGGAACCCCTCTGCAGATACCGAGGTCAGTGAAGAAGGAGAGGGAGGAGGGGCGCCTGAGGAGGCTGATGGCCCTGCAGCCCATGGTGAGAAGGCAGGCTGTCCCCCTGCAGCTCAGGGAGGTCCATGGTGGAGCGGAGGCTCCCAAAGATGGCCGTAACTCCATGGTAAAATCCGCGCTNCCACGTTGGAGAAGTTCATGAAGGACTGTCTCCCGTGGGAGGGACCCCACGGTGGAGCAGCGGACGAGTGAGGAGTCTTCCCCCTGAGGAGGAAGGAGCAGCAGAGACGATGTGTGGCAAGCTGACCTAAAACCCATCCCCTGTTCTCCTCTGCCACCGCAGGGATAAGGTAGAAAGAACCGGGAATGGAGCTGAGCTGGGAAGGCAGGAGGGGTAGGGGAAGGTGTTCTGATGTTTGGTTTCCCTTCCTAATACCCTTGGTTTTGATTTGATTGGTAGTAAATGAAATGGATTTTGTTTCTTCCCTAAGTTGAGCCTGTCTGTTGCCCGTGACCATAAGTGGGGAGTGATCCCTCCCAGTCCTTGTCTCGACCCACAAGCCTGCCTTTGTATTTTCTCCTCATCCCAACGTGGCCAGGCGCAGAGTGGGGAGTGAGCGAGAGGCTTCGTGGTGCTTTGTTACCGGCTGAGCTGAAACCGAAACCACGACATTTATATAAAATGGAATGTCATCCATTGAAATGATAAAGCCAAATATCAGAATTACCCAAAGAATGGGATTTTTCTGTTAAAATCTGCTCAAAGGAAGGACTTGAGTCCCCTTTTCCTAGCTGAATATGCTAAATACTAACACATGAAGAAATAAAGGGGGGGTTTCCTCTTGCAGTGCACAGCTCTTAGTGTAAGCAAAGCACACCAACACAACAAGGACTTTCAGGCAAGATCAGTGAAGGAACAGGAAGAAGAAAGGAACCTAAATGTTTGGTATTGCCTAGAAGAGGATAATTCCACACATAGAGAAGCAAGTGCTCAGTAACTCCACTGGTGGAAGTTTCCGTCAGATCCAGATCCAAGAAAGACACTTTAATACCTGACTTTGATTAAGTAAATTGGAGATAGTTTCCTAAACATTTTCCTATAGCTGGTTTCAAGCTTTTCAGGTGATTGCAGAAGCAGGCAGGAGCTTAAGGACTAAGAATTTGGACTCACTTACCCAAAAGGACACAGATTGTTAGCCAAGATAAGTTTTTTGGCAAGGTGTAGCTTTGAATTATTTCAGCTAGATTATTGAAATTTTTTGGGCCCAGACTTTTGGTCTTGCAGAAAATGAAGATTGCTTTTCTTCAAGGAAAGGATTTTTTTTTAATCTCTGTTACTGTTCTCCCCAATTGAAAAACTGTTTTCATTTATAACAACACATATAAAAGTTAAATGTTCTGTTGAGTGAGAAATTATTTATGAAAGAATGCAATTATTTTCTTGGCTGCTTGTTTTGATTCTTTTTCTCCCTGGCATTAGTATAGGCCTTCCAGGAATTTGGAGCTTTGGAGAATATTGTTTTGTTTATGGGATAATTCATTCAGCATTTCAGTTCATTGGTAAATCTTCCCTTTAAGTTTCCTGTGCCTACCATTAATCTCAAATGTACAGCACTGCAGAGAAGGCAGTTAAGCGGCTTACATAAAGGCTAACTGGCTGTATACACAATCTGGTGCTTCTTCTGTGACAGCCTAACAAGCTTGCCTTCCTATTGAATATCCAGGATTGTAGTTCATTTCTTAGAAATGCAGAAAGTCTTCCCCTTCACCATGTGAATATCAGTTTTGTCTAAAACAGCTTACTAAAAAAGATGAAAGACATTGGTCTTCGAATCTATTTTTTTAAACCACGTTCCCTGTCTGAAGCAACCTTCACCATGTGCCTGGTCATAAAATATAATCTCTTTTCGAATATTTTATGTATTCACTTCATGCATTTTGAGCACATAGACTATTCAAGTGCACTGCCCTCTGTGAGGAATTGTGGTGTCAGCTGGATTCTGCATATGCTTTTCTATAATGTTTTCATGATAATGCAAATACACACTTCCTCCTTTTTGTCACAACTAAGCTTCCAAATTCCCACTCACAAATCTTAGACATAGTTTCATTTAGAAGAACAGCAATGCAAAGGATTTGAAATATAAGCAAAGCATGTAGGACCTGTGGCGTTCCTGAAAACAGGGAAAGCTTCAGTGGTGAATACACATATACAAGAAAACATATATGGCTGTTTCATCAGCAACAAAAATGATTAATACTTGTTTTCACCTTTCCTTAACCCTTTCCTCACAGGTCTTTCCCACATACTCCTTGATACCTTCATGCCTCTTGCATCTTCCACGTATTTGGCTGGGTGAGTGGCAGCATATGCTGTGACAGATTTACAGCTGCACGTGTGCTGATTGTCCAAACATACATGTGTGCTGACTGGCCAGCTGGCTGTTTCCTCCTGAAACAAGTAAAGGACTAGATTGCAATGGCTTTTCCTTCAAGGGAATGCCAATTAGAGCTGTTGCTGTAACCAGGAACTAATTCATATAAAATGAGTGGGAACTTCTAATCTTTGAGACTATACCTCTGTCAGACTTGGTTGTGACTGGACAACAAACTCCAGGGATGGCAACAATACACAGCCAGATGGACAGACTGTATGATCACACAAGCCCCATTTCTTTAGGAAGCATGACTAAAATAATTAGCTTTTCCTTGAAATCTTCCACCAAGGGATATTAAAAGCTTTCATATCCTTACTGCATTCTGATAGATATAAATATCTTTTCTATTTACCAAGAAGTTTTTATTTCCATCTTCTTTGCCAAAGACATATCCAGATTTCTCACTGAAGCCAATGAAAATTACAAGCATGTGAAGGGTAGCTAGGTGGAGAGATGTTCAGAAACGTACTTGGATCTGAAGCAGCCGAAGGATTTTTCTATACAGTTGTTTAGTGCTTTCACATCACTTCTAAGACAAGCAGAATAGCATTCATCATACAGAAGGCAAATTCTGAAGGCAAATTTTGCCCAGAAAGACCAGAGGGAAGACAGCTTCCCTGTTGATCAATCCACAGCAGAAGATTAAAACCATTGCTCTAATTCAGATCATGTTGATCTTGGTGGGCTTAAATATAGTGATAGTGGAAGATTTAAGAAGCATTGGTAACAGTGGTACTTGAACGTAAAGGTGTTCTGTTTCAAATGCCAATTTATTGAAAGTATTAATTCCTCTTATTTTACCCTGAATGTATATAGTAAAAGTCAGAAAATAATACTTTCTTAAGTTGCTGCACCATTTTTGCCAGAGCAGATGTAAGTTCTGACTTTGCAGTGTTTGTTCTGATAAAGAGCAAAGGGAATTTTTATGGTCTGTTCTGACGGATGCGATGATGCCTTGCCTACCTTTAGACATCCATCATGCAGATATTTACATCTAAGTTGGTCACCATCAAAATATCTTTACAGCTAATGGGAAGAAAAAAGCGCGTGTACAGTTTTGCTAAGCTGTTTTAGTTGTTTCTTTTGAAATTATATGAGCTGAGCCTTAGAATTGTTTATTTATCTCCATTGATTAGAGAAGTTATTAAAAAAATATTTCAGCTATAAGTAAATTTGCTCCAGATATGCACACTTTGCCAAACATCAATATTTTGTTAAAGAAATATTAGCCAGATTATAATGAAATTTGGATGTATTTTTCATTGGTTTCCATTTCAATGATTTTTTTTTTTACATTCAGACTGATTCTTGTGGATGCAATCAGCACTAGGTAGACCTTACCTCTTCCTTAAGGAATAAGGAGGAATTTATTTTCTGGTCTTTTCTCCAGTATCCTTCCTAAACAGTATAATTACATCAAGAACAAAAGAAAAAAAGCTTAAACTCTACCTGGGCTTAACCAAATTACCTATTCA
>VYZV01037026.1:23597-36251 GCA_013401275.1 Pandion haliaetus | reverse complement strand
CCTTCTTAAATATGTTCTCCTAGAGGCGCTACCACCGTCACTCCCCTCCTAGAGGCGGGTCCGACATTTTGGCGTGTCCGACATTTTGGGGCAGCGAATTGTTCCAGCAGCTTCTTAAAGGGGCCGCCTCTGCAGCCCCCCTCCCCTGCCACCAAAGAAAACGGCACCACACAAACCCATAACAAGGAGCCAGGTAAACAGCTGCCCCAGCCACCTCTGTCCAGGCATTGTACCTCATCTCAGGTAGGGAGTCTGCCTGGAGCCTGGGAGAGGCCAAAGAATGGGGAGATTTGTAACAGAAACATAAAGATTGGTAGGAACAAAATATGAAGAAAAGCAAATATGTGTGATCAAGCACCAGGAGAACCAGTAGAACAAAGGGTTAAATGCACGGCTTTTAAAAAAGGATACACCGCCCTCCTCAACACACATTTTCCAGCAGTAAAATGGAGACAAGGGTTGTTATACCAAGCCAGGAAGACCTGCACTATGAGAAGACCTCAGTCCAGCCAAATCTCCAGCAAACCCTGCATCCTAACAACAGAACAGTGGCACCAACATGGCAACAGATCACGCACAACATGTCACATATGCTTTTTCCCATTAGCCCACGAGGAAGATAGACATCTTTTCCAAAGGAAAAATAGGCAATGGGCAGCAACGTGGCCTAAGAATTAGAGACTAGAAGTCAGCATGATGCTCACATTAGGGACCGCTCCATGAGAGCTGATAGTCCCTAACAGATATGAGACCTGTCCAAAATGTCATTTTGTGTGGCCCTCAAGAGGAACCCCAGGGACAAATGGAGGACTTGACAGCTGGTATCCCTTGTGCTTGGCATCCTACACAAGTGATCCAAGTCAGATCTGGGCACAGACATCTTGGTGCTTGTGAGTACGTGGTGGGAGAGGATGGGTGAACAAAATGTGTGAGGGAATGGCTGTGTACAGGTAAAATTTATTTTCTTGGAGATGTTTGTAAAGAAATATCACCTCCCACTTCCATCATATATTACACTGAGCTTTGTCCCACTGATTTCCATCCAAGTAGACACATCTGGTCAGGTTTAGTAACTCTACTTGCCTCCCAGGCAAGCTGGATCAGGGTGAGTTGAGCTTGTGCTGCTTTGCCCAGTTGTAGAGGTCATGTGCCGGCACACCCCGGCTGGCCCCATGTGTGGTGAGCTTGGGTTTGGCAGGTTGGGTCCAAGCTTCATGCCAAGCTGAAATGGCTTAGCTGTTTCCCAAGGCAGCCTTGGAAACAGCATAGTCACGTTCATACCTAATAACCTGGCTCTACATGAGCTGCCGCTGATGGAGGCAGCCTGTGTATCACTGGTGCTAAGGGATGGGTAATGCAGGACAAGATAAAATGCCCTCCTCTAAGTTTTTCCAGTGGGCTGATTAGCTGACCAGTGGAGGTTACTGGCATGTGAAAGGCAGGGACAGTGTCTGGTGCTTGTGTTCCACATCTGTGGGATTTCCTAGAGAGGGCTATCATCAATGTGTTGACCTGCTGAATCCCATAATGGTCTATAAATATTGATTAACCCCTTACAGAGTCATTTGTTATGTTTTGTAAGCTCAAACCAAGAACAGATTGACTTTTTTTTTTTTTTTGTGGTAGATTCATTTCAAGGTAATTGAGACTAATGTTGCAGTGAGTAGAAAAGATATTTCCCATTCCCCAAGTACCAGCACATACAAGACACATATGACTGCTGTGGTGACACCAGCTGTCTTGCATGTAATCTAATTTGTGAGGTTTCGTACATGCAGCAGTGAACAATGTGCTGACTGTGTTATTTGACTGAACTCACAAATCTTCACTTTAATTGTATTTTATGATATTTTTTTACATTTGAGATAGTTTAATTATGAAGGTTAGGAGCAGCTCCACAGGAAGAGTTAAAATTAATTTTGTACTCAAAAAGTTTCATTTTCTCAGTATGTGCCCTTCCCAAATGACATCAATTGCATTTTCTAAGGCTTTACAAATTAAACATACTGATTAGAAATTAAAATTAATTCATATTAGTGTGCCACAGCACGTAACAACCAGTGTACAATTTTTTTGTGTGTGTGCCCTTTATCTCCCTAGCACTGTTATCTCTTGCTTTGTACATGGCAGCAACATTATGAAGGGGCTGCCTTTTCTCCTTCCTCCAGCTGAACTCAAAATGACTGTGTTTACTCACAAAATACAGAGGCTGTGAGCTACACAAACCCTGCTGCATTACCTGGTCTCTGAAACACTGAACCAGAACCCCACTGGAGGAGTCACAAAGCATTTTGAGTGCCAACCTGCTAGTTGACTGTACAGAGTACACCTTGCACCTATGGAAGTCTTATACCAGTATTAATTTCTGTATGAATGCCCTTTGGAAAGAACAGTGGTCATTTGCAGCTGCTCTTCCTCATAACCAACCATCCTGCAGACACCAGAGACAGTCGGTCACCGTAGTCTGCTACAACAGCTCCGCAGAGGACATTTCCCCAAACATCTGCCTCTATGCTCAGCAGAGATGAGGCCACGCAGCCCTAAGCAGGGGCCATTTCCAGGAGCACGTCTCCGGTGACATGGGCCGTGTCTAGAGAAAAGCCTCTGTAAGGGCTCGTATGTACGAGCAGTCTTTAGTGTGCAACAGATGAACTCAGAAAAGAAAAGGCTGGTGAGGGGGAGCGGGGTGAGAGACGATTAGTGCCCTGTGGCTGCAACCACCAGGCTGACACCACATCCAAGTCTGCCAGACCAGACCCCCATGGGGATGCCACCTCCAGGTCACCCTGGGGCCTTTCCTTGCCTCCAGGAGGCTGAGCAATTTATTCTAATGACACAAGGAATAAGAGGTTGCCTCTTCTGAAAAGGAACAGTTTTTCATGGAACATAATTTTCAAATGCAGAAATAGTAAGGTAGAAACCAAGCGTTGATCCAAAACATTTTTTGAAAATCACAAGGTACTTGCTGTATCTCCTCTGGAAGAGAAGAAAAAGGGAAAGGAAAGTTAGACTGTAGAAGTATGGGATGTGTACAGGAGAAGTTGAGACATGGTATGGCTTAACAGAAAGCTGTTTGGCAGGAGCGGTGCTATAAAGCCTTGCATTGTCATGAGTTGCTCCAGGAAACCAGGCAGCTGTCTATCCACGTAGTCTTGCGGTTCCTGTTTCTTTAGCATTGATTTGAAATGCATGTTTTGGTTATTTATTTTTAATGTTTTCCCCTCAAGGTGTCACTGCAGGGTAGACTTAAGGCTATTTACAAGCGCCAGCTGTGTATTTTCATTCCTGAAAGTGTTTGCCTTTCTTGGAAATGCAACCTTAACTACAAACACCTTGGGTAATTAATGCATAGTTTGAAGGTAATGCAACATCTCCATATAAAGTCAGTGTCCCTTAAATTACTCTTCTTCACTTGTCCATCTTTTCTCCATCTTTGTGTAGTTCACCTGGGAAGAGGAAGAGTTGTGAATGGCTAAAGCATTGGGTTTAAGCCCATTCAAAAGCAGCTCTCTTGCTGGTACTAGAGAAATGTGATCAAGGATACCACATGTCCTTCTTGTCCCTGCAGTAAGGCTGCTATCCGCACTAGCATACTATTGACAGCTCTTTCCTGCAACCCTTTATTTTCCTGTGCAAGTGTTGAATCTAAGAGGCTGTCAGCACCAACTGACCCTTTACCTGGGATCTCAGGTGGTCAAAGGCTTAGGGAGAACAACACAGGTTTACTTAAAGTGCTTGCCTCTTTGTTGAACAGGAATTGAAATTACCTCCTTTTTTGGAGTGGTGCAATCGGTAGGAGCCTTCAGTAGGAGTCTGTGAGAGGAAAAATCAGCTATTCTTCTGGCAGTAGGAGAAATAAAGCCTTATACTTCTAAGCCTTCCCTAGTTTACAGTAATCTCAGTCACCTTGTCTAGCCTCTGTGACACCCCTGTCTGAGGGCAACATACATGCCGATTGCCCAGCCAGCAGTTGTTAAAACTATGTGTAACACCTGAAATCTGCCTATCATTCCATCAAGGAGAGGAAGGGATTAATTTCCTGCCCCCCACCCCCCGCCCCGAGATCCTGGTTTTCATATATCTTGTAGGGTATTTTAAATATGTACCTTACCATCACATTTAGTTGCAGTTAGCCAGTGAGCTCAAAAGTGATGGTTCATAAGCATCATTTTCTTAGGACACCAATATATCCAGTAGATGAGCTGGGGAAGTTTCTTCTACCGTGACTCAGATCCTGCAAGATCACTATCTACTTGATTATGTACAGGTTGCAAACATGAATGAGAAGATGTAACTGCTTATTTAAGCATCCTCTATAAAGGATATAGGCATGGAAGTGAATGAGGAGTCTACTAGTACTTGCGTTGGTACCTGCTCGGCTCCCTGGTTATTCTGTGTCCTAAAGTAATGCACCCAGCTGCTAGTGACAAGTGTCTTCATCAGAGATGGTGCTTGCACACCAGGTTCACATCAGTCTTAACATCCATACTGTGATGGAGCTGATGAGCCATGCAAACTGGCCCATCTTCTTAGCCTGGAGTGCTTCATGCATGTCAAGTTCAAATGTGTCTTGATGGGAGAAGGTAGCTCTCACTGGTGGTCCTCATTCCACTCCTGTCTTCTAGATGTCTTGACTCCACGCTTTCTTGATTTTTTGCCCTGTCCCATCTGCTTAGCCAAGTACTTGATCAAACATCCCTAAGAAGGGAAGTAAGCACACAGTGAGGGTCAGCAAGAGCAATCTGGCTTCTGCCTCTCCTCTTCCCCCAACTGCATTTTGTCTTGCGCCCTTCATCTCTTTCTTGTGACATTTTCCTGTTTTAGACAACAATAATGTATTAACATTGCTACTTTTGCTGTCAGTAGCAGAACATCAGAGCTACCTCTCAGAAAACTGATTGGGTCAATAGTGGGTAGTGTGGGGAGAATCTGAATTAAAGCACACCTGGCTAACATATAGAGAGATGTGCAATTGAGGGCCATTAAGCTGAGCGTCTCTACTTGTGATGCAGTTGTGATGATGTTTAAGCCAGCCGCTGGAATCTAATTACATTGGCTAACTATATTAAGAGGGTGTTATAAGGGTGATAATTCAATCGCTGAAAAGTTAGAAAATACCAGCATTTAGGTTATCTCTGTGATCCAAAGTCCATTTTATACAACAGTCTCCAATTACTTTCTTTTAAATAAATTTTAAAAATCTCCTTCAGAACTGAAATCTAAACACAAGAGCAGGACTTGGAGGCTAGATGTGGGCTGAAATCTTCTTTGTGGCTGCTATCCTAGCTCACAGGGCATAGACAGTTAGTGAGAATTTGCTAACACCTCCCAGTTCACACCCCTGTCAGCTTTCAGATACCTCCAGCCACCTCTTTCCTCACCCACTGCTGCTACTCTCTACAATAACACTGATCTTTTCCAGCAGGACCGTGGTGCACTGATCCCAACAGCCTCTTTACAGAAATCAGCTCCTACCTGCAGATTTCTATTTCAGTGGACCCTCATCAGGCTTTCTCTCTCCTGCCTTTATGCATGCAGGCACCCTCTGTGGCAGGTGGACTTCACAGTCATCGTTTAACACTGGGCTTTTGCCAAATTTGCTTGCTGCCTAGTAAAAGCATAGTAATGAAGAGTGAAAATCCCACAGTGTACAGAGCTTGGGGCCCAGGCTTGCCCAGAGTGACAAGTCTAGAAGGGCAGTCACCACAGACCAAGAAGAAAGTGATGTGCAAATCATACAGAGGAAAAATCATCACAGATTACTACAGCTGAACCCGCAAATGTTATGTCTGCATTGCAGCCACAGATGTAATTGCTGTATATGCTGGCATATCTGAGCAGGCTAAACCTCACTAATTCAATAATAATAGCAAGTTCAAGAAATTCAGTAACAGTACAAGCTCAAGCACAGTAACAACAGCAGTGTAGATATAACAACACGAACTTCATCTCCATGCCATTTTCCAGGCAGCCAGGGTCTCAGATGACCTGGGTAGCTTGAAGATATCAGGGCATAGGTTTCGGTGTATTGTTATTATCATATCTGTCAATGAAATTAAAGCTAGCTTGTATGTGCACTGCAGTGCATACCTTGGATTTTATCACAGGTATAAGAAACAGCATGATTTAAGAGTGGCATATACCATTTACCTGTCCCTGACTATGATTATGACAAATCAAATGTGAACACTGCTAATCAATTAGACAAGCTGTGATTTAATTACTTCAGGCACAGCTATGTGCAGATTTCAGTAAGATGCAACTATGTGAAAAATTTGAGGAGTCTATGCCATTACTTTTATCAAGCTCATTAGAGCTAACCACTATGAAGTAACTCTCTCTGAATTAAAAAAAAAAAAAAAAAAATCATTCCTTTGGAAACAGGAAAAACATCCTAACCCATGAAAACTCAGTATTTCTCTGGAGGGAAACTGTGTTGTATTTTTAAATGAAGTCCCTCAGAGCAGCCCAGACTTAGACCACAGGGATAAAAAGTAAGGATGCTTTTTAATTTCAGAAAGTAAAGTCAGACCACTGAGTTATCCCGACCCATTCAGCTCTTCAGCATTCATTAAGCTGCAGATGTTGAGTTTCAGAGAACACAGCAGTCACCTTGTAGTCTAGGATGTATAATTGCTCTATCCAATTTTATTTGCCCTGCTTAATGCAGTATGTCAATTCATGACATATTGATTCAACTTATAGAAGTAATTTTTTTTTCCAGTTCATTTAAATTATAGTTTAGGCTGAACATGCTTGAAGGAGTTGTCTATAAATTATGTCAGCTTTCAGTAAGTCTACATTCAAAACTACAATGTAAATCAAAAGTGCTAACTAATTTTGTTTAATTATTGATTTAAGCCTACCCGTCTTCTGGAAAGTGTAATTACCAAAGTTGAATTTGGCCAGAACCACAGAGGATTATATGGTTTCAAGTGGTAAAGGAAAGATTCAGTCTCCTAGATCAATGATGGAAATGTGTTCTTTGATAGTGGCTCCACTTTGGAGTGGAGTCCAACAGTGTTTCAGAGTGTCTGTCATCCTAGGGTTTCCCCAGAGGACAGTAAGTGTCAGTGAGTTTCTGGGTTCTTTCCAACATGGTATCTCATCAAAATACTGACCAGAGTGATGCTGTTTGCATGAAAAGGAGGTCAGATTAGGTATCAAGCTGAAATGAATGTCTGCGTACGAATGCCTTATACACAAATTATACCTTCCTGACTGCCTATTTGTCACCCCCAGAGGCTGTTCCACTTTTCCTGTACACCTGTATTGGGTTTGTGTGGCAAGGTTTTGGTAGAGGAGGGTGGTTTACAGGGGTGGCTTCTGATGAGAAGCTGCTAGAAGCTTCCCCTTTGTCTGACAGAGCCAATACCAACCGGCTCTAAGGAGGACCCACCACCGGCCAAGGCCGAGCCCATCAGTGATAGTGGTAGCACCTCTGTGATAACATATTTAAGAAGGCAAAAAAAGTTGTTGGGACACAGAAATGGCGGCCGGAGAGAGGAGTGAGAAGATGTAAGAGAAACAACCCTGCAGGCCCCAATGTCAGTGAAGAAGGAGGGGGAGGAGGTGCTCCAGGCACAGGAGCAGAGATTCCCCTGCAGCCCGTGGTGAAGACCATGGTGAGGCAGGCTGTCCCCCTGCAGCCCACGGAGGTCCACGGTGGAGCAGATATCCACCTGCAGCCTGTGGAGGACCCCACGCCGGAGTAGGTGGGTTCCCAAAGGAAGCTGTGACCCCGTGGGAATCCCGCCCTGGAGCAAGCTCCTGGCAGGAGCTGTGGAGAGAGGAGCCCACCCTGGAGCAGGTTTTCTGGCAGGACTTGTGACCCTGTGGGGGACCCACACTGGAGCAGTCTGTGCCTGAAGGACTGCATGCCATGGAAGGGACCCATGCTGGAGCAGTTCATGAAGAACTGTAGCCCATGGGAGTGACCCACGTTGGAGAAGTCCGTGGAGGACTGTCTCCTGTGGGAGGGACCCCACGTTGGAGCAGGGGATGAGTGTGATGAGTCCTCCCCCTGAGGATGATGAAGCGGCAGAAACAATGTGTGATGAACTGACCGTAACCCCCATTCCTCGTCCCTCTGCACTGCTGGGGGGGCGGTAGGTAGAGAATCTGGGAGTGAAGTTGTGCCCGGGAAGAAGGTAGGGGTGGAGGGAAGGTGATTTGAGATGTGGTTTTATTTCTCATTTCCCTACTCTGGTTGATTTGCAATTTGAGTTAATTTTCCCCAAGTCAAGTCTGTTTTTCCCATGACAGTAATTGGTTGAGTGATGTCTCCCTGTCCTTATCTCGACCTGTGAGCCCTTTGTTATATTTTCTCTCCCCTGTCCATCTGAGGAGGGGAGTGATAGAATGGCTTTGGTGGGCACATGGCGCCCAGCCAGGGTCAACCCACCACAACACCCCAGTATGAACTCCAGCAGAAGGACAGGAGGAGTCTTCTCAGGAGGCTCTCAGGGGAGGACAACTCCTGGAAGCATCTCCCCCAGCCTCAGACCTGCGAAGTAGAGAAGAACAGAGTCCCAGGCCCTGGCACAGGAAGAGGCCTTAAATGAGGATTGACGTTTAAATTGTGATTATTCAAATGATTCCTGCATATTGCCCAAGAAGGAGACGATCCCCTGAGACTTTATACACTTGGGAATCAACCAGCTCCTTGGGAGGTGAGTTTTGACCAAGTTGCTCCCATCTATAGGGTTACCTATGAGATGATTTTGCCAGACCAGCAGGTTAAAAATTTTTATACAAGAAGTTTTTAATGTAACCTTTTTTGGACTACCAAAACATAAATTCAGTTGGCTTTAATGAATGCCATAGTACTCTTGAAGGTTAAATTTATTAGTCCTAAAAGATTTCAGCACTGATCAAATAAAAATCTTTTGCTGATGCATTCCTGAAGGATAACATTAGGTTTGTAGGAGGATTGGAAAGATTATGTGAGGAATTGTGAAACAATTTCAGGATAACCTCAAATTCAAGTTTTTGAATGATGGCAGCCTCAGTGCAGAAACCACGACGGGATGCATTCCTTTCATTACAAATCTTCAGCTCGCTTTCTGTCAAGAAAGTGGGAGTCTCTGAAGGGCTTCTCTTTCCCAAATAATTTAGGTATGCTCGCAGTTGTCCCTCCGATAGAAGCTGTTTGTTTTCTGCTTGTTTGCACTGCTGAGCAGTTAATGGATTGAGAAGAAAGTCGGGGCCAGTGAGGAAACCAGCTGCACTTGCTCTCCGTCTGTCTGCTCAGCTCACCTGACCTTTGCCAATCTCAGGAATCTTTTTGGCTGGGCAGTGAGAAGATCAGAAATCTTTGGACAAGTATTTGAAGGTTGGCCACGAGCATCAGACTGGGAGCAAATGTCAGGCTGTGGAGATTATTTGCTGCTAAAGGAAGGCTTGTATTTATTCAGGATTGACCAACAAACCCTGTGCTCCTTGTGAGGTCAGGAAGCTGGGATCTGGTTGGGTTTTTTTTCAAAGCTGTACCTTTGAGACCCTTTCCCTCTCTAAACCCTTCCTTACATAGTATCTACAGGAAAGAGATTCATGTGAGGAGCTGAGTCAAAGTTGATGCATCTCTGCCAGGACTTCCCTGCAAACAAGAAGCAAACACGTGCTATGGCCCCTCTTGGTTGGCAGCAGGGGAAGATGTCCCTGCTCACCGGGCAGCTGGGGTTAGCTCCCTCCTAGCTCTCGGCCAAGAAGAAACATCTTGCAGCCCATGTGACACTTCATCGCGAGCAGTAAACATCACATTAATGTTTGTAGGGACCCAATGACCTGTCACTGCGGGTTTGGCAGCGCTGCCTGAACAGTCCCAGCATCTGTGAGCTGTGCGGCGAAGGCAGCTGGAGCGCTTAGGGACAGCTTGCCCCTGCCCCTGGGGGCTGCACGGGCTCAGGGAGGGGGACCAGGGGGGATTGCCCGTGGCCAAGCCATCTCTGCATCCACCTTGAGAAGGAAAGCCAAAACTGAAATAAGAAGCAGCCCCCATGAGCTCAGCCCTGCCCTGGCCCAGGGAAGCTTGGAGCAAAGCAGAGGGATGTTGGTGTTACCTAGCATGTGCTCATGGGTCAGGGCAGTGAGGAGGAGTGGGGGGAGACTGGGCAGGTCCTACATAGCCATGGGTTGGCAACCCCCTCCCCAGAGCCCAGCAGAGACTAAAAGCCATTCCTGGCACTACTGAGACTCAGTCTCTGTAAAGCTGCCCCAAGGCTGTAGCTTCATAAAAATACATGCTTTTACCCTTTTTTCCTGTTTATTCATTACTGCCATTCTTTCCTTAAAATAGGGACTCAACATCTTGCACAGGCACACAGTCTGGAAAGCTATTCAATTCGACCATAGCCAGGATAAGGATATTTGCAGGGAAGGGCTGACTGGAGCAACCCCTGGTGCATTGTTCCCCAAATGGGTGCTGAGGAAACCGCAATCATTTCACAAGCGTGGTGGTGCTGTCAGGAGCTTTCCCTTTCCCTTGAGGGGGAGCTCATATACCCCCCCTGCGCAAAGCCCCACGGTCTGCCCTATACTCACATTGGTACGTGCTGTTGGGAAAAGCAGGGGCCCAAAACACTGGGAAAGTGCAGAAAATGGCGAACAGGGAGAATCGTGGTAGAGCACCTCATGGCTCCTGCTAGGGGATTGTGGAACTGATGTGACAAACACATAGCTCCAGCCAGAGGACATAAATGAGACCTACACCCCGCTGTGTGTGTGAGTTACTTTTTTGGATATTGATAGTCCTCTGAAAGCCTCTGCTGAAAATGGTACAGGAACAATGGGGAAGAGATGTGTTGTCTGGAAAGATTTGGGTGTCCTCTTTTAATCTTCTGGCTCTGAGATATGTCGGTAATGTTAACAAGATGGAATGACCTTCTGGACTTGCCTTTTCGCTAGGATGCTCCTAGAAAAATGTGACAGGCATTTTTTCCAGTTTTTCTTTTTCCTGTTAAGGCAACTTTTACAGTCCTTTAACATTTTCCCACTGCAGAGATGCAAGGTATGACCCATCATGTCCCCAGGGGTTTGGGGTTCTGGGGAAGAGGCCAGAGATCTGCTCAGAAGCTACTCTTTCGGAGAAAAAATCAAAGGAGGGAGTTAAAAATCAATGACTGGGAAAAACTCCAGGTAAAAGAAGTAGTTTGACCATAATATTCAAGGCTGAGATTTCCAAAAGCACTTAATGATTTTGAGTGCCTCACTTTTTGGGTATTCCACCAGAGAAATCTTTGGAGGCCTTACGTTCAGAGAATAAGTGCTTGGCATTTCCTGAAAATTATGTCTCCATTAACATATTTCAAGTGGTGCATGAAGAAAGGGAGCTATTGAAAAATCACAAGGGCAAGATGTTCTTTAGTGACTTAAATGGTCAGACAAAACATGTTGTCATGCTGAGACACAGCTGTTCAAGGATTTTGAACATTTTTTTTTCTTTCTCTGAAAGAGAGATTAAATAATATTAGATCTGAAACCTTACACTGCACTTCAGTTGTGTCATGAAAGATGGAATACATATTTGATATTAATGGAGCAGGTGAAACATGAAATGATATTTCTTTAATCTTTAATGAAATTTCTGGTTTTAGCATTTAGCTCATCTGTTCAGTGACACAGAAGAGCTAATAATATCACTGTTTTTTAAGGATTCATTCACTACAGGCAGCCTGATTTTCTGAATCTCTGGGAGACTGTTTAGGTGTTCCAATGATGCATGAAAATAATAATAATAAAAATCCCATGTCCTTGAAGGCCAGTGAGCAGAGATGGAAAGGTATAATTAAAAAAAAATCTCCCAATAATCTACCACCCTGGAACAGGAACGCAGTAGTTTAGAAAATAACAGTTCTCTGGGAATTAGCAGGACCAGTGGGGTCTCAGGAAGTCTTCAACTGAGCATGCTCTATAGCTTGGATAAATACTTGTGCATTCAACACTGAAAATTTGAATGGTGCTTTCTGTAGCAAACTGTTTCTTTGCTGAATGACTTTGTTGATTTAAAATTTAATAATTGCTTTTGTAAAACCCCATGAAATGGGAAAAGGTCCTAATGAAGCTGCTGAATTTTGTGGGGAGAAACTGACTTTTTCTCATGAGGATGTATAAATGAGAAAATACTGTGCATAACAAAAAGTTTTCTATCAGTTTGTCTGTTAATGTTTCCCTCTTAATTTCTCTCCAAGTCCTAGCTGCTTATGCTTCACCGGATGACCATCCCATTACAGGGCATCAGGAAGAGCCCCTTGACTGAAGAGTAAGTTAGAGTCAAAGCAAGATGAGGTCGGGGGTTGGGGGGGGGGTGCAAAGGAAGCACCCATGGCTGCACGACCTGAGTGCTCACCATTGGCAGTGGCCAGGAAATCAGGAGTTACTGAGGCAAAGACAAACATAGAACTTCCTACAGCTCCCCAAAATCCCTCCCACAGAACCCTTCCAGCCTCCATGCTCACTCATACACACCCAGTGTCCTGTCTCCAGCCCAGCCTCTTTGGGGCTGAAGTAGATTATGCAATTGTTATGGGTTTGTGTGGCGCGGTTTTCCTTGGTGGCAGGGGAGGGGGGCTGCAGAGGCGGCCCCCTTAAGAAGTTGCTGGAAAATTCGCTGCCCCAAAATGTCGGACGCGCCAAAATGTTGGACCCGCCTCTAGG
>VYZV01037026.1:0-20534 GCA_013401275.1 Pandion haliaetus | reverse complement strand
GTGGGAGGGACCCCACGGTGGAGCAGGGGACGAGTGAGGAATCTTCCCCCTGAGGAAAGGAGCGGCAGCGACGATGTGTGGCAAGCTGACTCAACCCCCATCCCCTGTTCCCCTGCACCGCCGGGGGGAGGAGGTAGAAAGCACCGGGAGTGGAGCTGAGCCGGGAAGGCGGGAGGGGTGGGGGGAGGTGTTCTGATGTTTGGTTTCCCTTCCTAATACCCTTGTGTTTTGTTTTTGTTTTGATTTGTAGTAAATTAAATGGATTTTGTTTCTTCCCCAAGTTGAGCCTGTCTTTTGCCCGTGACCATAAGTGGGGAGTGATCCCTCCCAGTCCTTGTCTCGACCCACGAGCCTGCCCTTGTATTTTCTCCTCATCCCAACGTGGCCAGGCGAGGGGGTGGGGAGTGAGTGAGCAGCTTCGTGGTGCTTTGTTACCGACTGAGCTGACCTGAAACCACGACACTTGGTCATGCCTGGAATAAGTCAGAAGAAGTACGGGAATTAGTTCCTTTAAAAATAGAATAGGTTGCATTTAGGATGTCTAACGTAAAATGTGACTGTGTGTATTAATGGGGCACTTCTTTTCTGCAAATTAAAAACCAAGCTAATGTTAATAAATCAAAGGAAACATTAAAATACTCTTTAACCTCTACTAGTGTCCCTTGGAAAAGGCTTCTGAAGCACTATTATACACATAGATTCTGATGAGAGGAAAATTTGATTAAAATTCTAAATGATGTTTAGCAAATTCTTCATTTTTTCATGCTCACTTACTGCACTTGCAAAACCAGAAGGGTCAGTGATGAAACCTCTCATTACGGTAATTCAGGAAACAAAGTCACTGAGCTCCAAAATGAAAAACAAATGTGCCATAACAGCAGACAGCTTAGATGCAGGCTGAGATCTTGCCCATATTGACGCTTTCACCATCAACTTGTAATGGCCCAGGTTACATCCAAGTTCAGCGTAAAAGTTTCGCTTGGTTTTTACTTGAGCTACTATAAGAAAAAGATGCTTTTTTTTGCTTTGCTCCTTTGATGGGTTAGTGGAAGATTCTGATAGTCTTCCAAGCAGAGAATATGCTTTCAGTGTCCTATTACAATGCATGCAATACACATGGAAGGGGAACCCAATTTTCCTACAGCAGCTAAGCTCCTTCAGTTCTTGTTTTTGAAGCTAATGGCTCAGTAGCAGCCCTGCTCTTTACTCCTTCTCTGAAGAGCGTCTTTGGCAGCCCCTGTTAGGAGCCGAACTGATGATGTCCCCCATTTCTCTCAGAGGACAGAGTTCATTAGCTTATTACAGGAAAAAATGTGCTTGCTCTCCTTTTCTAAAGGTTAATTAGCTCATCATAGGCATTTGTCCATGTTGTTCTTGTTGGTGTCCCCCAAAAGCAGCCATACACATCTCCTCTTCACACTCCAAGCAATGGCTAAGAGGACATCTTTAACCACAGTGGCAGGCTTCATTTCCAGACTCTCATGCCTCTTTATAACATCTGACCATGCAGAGAGAGGAGGAGATAGTGTCTCCAGTGTGAAACAGTTGGCTAGTGCTCTGATTTTCTCCCTGGTAATCCCTGCTAAAGACTCTCCCTGGTTCCACATGCAACATTACGATTTCTTCCTGTTTGGAGCACATGCCCTATCAAGTGTTTTGCAGTAGGGTCTTCATTTTTATTAGCATGATTGCACCCAGCAGAGAAAACTGAAGATATCCTGTAAATATATATTTTAGACTTGACTCTTCTTTGATAAGTTCCTCCCATTCCTGTTAGTCTGATCTGGAGTAGGCTCCACTCTTGGCCCCACAACTGCCCTGCTCTGTGGCCATTACTGGGCCACTTTCCATCCCTGGGCATCCCCTTTCCCTGTTCCCCTTGGCTGGTCCTGCTCAGTGGCCCTGTGCTGGGCACAGTGGGCTCTCACCTCAGGCCAGGCTTGCAGAGCAGCCCAAGATGGTGTCTGTGTTGACTGGCTTATTCCCATATCACCCCACTGACAGCACCCTCTCTTATTGCACCAGCCCTTGTGCTCCTAAAATCCTTCGCTGCAGTCTTCTGGCACCTGGGTCAGAAAAAAACAGGCAATGCCCAGACTACTGTGGGGACACATCCTCACATGAGGGTCTTTAGCACTGCTGCAAATACCAAAAATACATTTGATTTAGTTTCTGTTGCTTGCATTGGCATAGTTCTCTTCTATTTTTGGAGTAAAGGGAAAACAGGGAAGATGTTTTCTGAGTGCTGCAGTGTTTCTTGAACTATTTCTACAGCCACAGCTGCAACCCCATTCAGCATCTCAGGGAGTGGGATAGGCTGAATGTGCCAGGTCTCTGGGGTCTCTAAGCAGCACTGGAACCAGGTTCAGCACCCACAACACAGTCAGCTTCAGGATGTGATGTGAGCCCCAGAGGACCTTCTGGAGAGAACGTCCCAGGTTAGGGCTCTCGGGGTGTGGAGAGGTATCCTTGCACACACAGACCTTCTCCCACACCAAGTCCCACACCAAGTACCGGTGGTGCATCCTGTCTTCTCTGCTCTCGTCTCCCTGCTCAGGAGCCGTGGGGTGCTGTGTAATAACCATCAAAGCTGTTTTTCAAAGGTACATGTGGCTTGCTGTGCACCGGGGTCCCTCTGCAGCAGACAAAGTGAACTTGCAGCTGAGAGAGGGGAATTCTCCAGGACCAAAGGGATAAAGATGGGATTTCCAGACATGTCCAGCCACGGGCCTGACCCTGTGATGTCAAGGGTAGCACTCTGCATCACCTTAGGGAAAACGGATTCAAGCCACAGCAAAGGGAAGGTGGAAGCATGTGAATCCTTCAACCCCTTTGTGTAAATGCATTTTCACTAAGTGCTGCTAAGGAATATATTCCCCCTGTGCACCCTCAGGGGTCTTGCTATTTTTCCTGGGCAGTGGAAAGAGGAGCAATGTGTCCAGCTGCTATCTTCCTGGCATGGCACATGCTGCTTGCTGTCCTCAGCAACAGGAACCCATGCTGCTGAAAGTCAGATTCAGGTCAGTAAGCTGAAAAAGCTGGTTTTGAATCAGTTATACAGCTGTTGAGATAACTAGAGAGGATTGTATATAATTTGTCCCAGTGAAATCCTAGTTTTTAGCACAAGTAAAATGCTGTCAGAATCCCCAGAATTCACCGCTTTTTTATTAATATTGCCTCACAGGGTTTCTCCATAGCAAAGATAATAATTTAGCATGTTTGTTTCAGTGGGTACTTAAAGAACTGAGTGTATGCATTTCACAAAGTCAGTTTTCCTAATTATTGAGATGCTTATTTTGACTCAAGTTTCTATTCCTCCTTAGAGGATACTGAAGAGAGCTAATCCACTCTGAATATTTTCCCTACCAGATTATTTCTAGTGCTTAGCATTGGAAACTTATCCTTCATTAGGGACTGATCTAGAAGCTATTGAAGTTGATGAAGCACTTTTTTTTTTTTTTCCCCCTACTGATTTCAGTGAGCATGGCACTGGAATTGGAAGTAAATTGGCTAGATGAGTTTGTCTGGAACTGGTGAAAGTGCTCTTGTTCTGCAGCTCTGCCCTAAATGTGATGACATTTCACATTTTCTCTGCAAAAGTAGGAAAAGTATCTTCAAATGGCATAAATATCTTCTTTTTCTCTTCCTGTCAAACCAGAGAAGATTAATTTTTAAAGTAAAATCTGTAAGGGGCATTTATGGAGAAAGCATGACTTTGCTCAGATTATTCTCACAGGCAGGAGTTCCTCTAGGCAGCCTTGGCTTTGGTTTTCTAGTTTTCCAAAATATTGTAAGACACAAACTTCTATGTCAAAAAGCATTAGAATAAATTACTTTGAAAGTCTGGCAGAAACTTATTTTCCATAGATACTATATTATAGATAATGAAAATGAATAAATTGATTAAAATTATTTTCATACTACTTTGTGTAATGCAAAGCTCATCGTACAGCTTTTGTTTGTTCCTTGCTGTGCTCTAATTTTAAAGGAATAAGGATTAGAAAGCTGTGCATAAACTTTTTATGACAACACATCAAATATATTTCTTTCTATATTTAGAAATATATTTCTAAATATAGAAATGCCAATATTTTACTGGGTCCCATCTTTTGAAGTTCATGAAATGTGACTTCCAGGTGACGCAGAATGCTGTTGCTGAGCCAAAGACACCAATTCAGCCCAGTGAGAGTTCTTCCCAGGAAATGCCCATGCCCATTATCTCAAAGATTAGTTCCAGATTCCTCCACAATGTTTCCAGTAATGTCAGCTACGTAAGGCTGTAAGTTTTGGCTGGTGCCTCACATTTGGTCAGCAGCTCCTGTGCCACCAATGTCAATGACAGATTTGCACAAAGACGAAGGGCTGTAGCAGTTCAGCCTGCAGTAGATGAACATTATTTTTCCATCAGCTCTTTCCTATTGCCTTCAGCATCTCATGCTTGGGAAGAAGGGAAGCAGAATGAGAAAGTCTCAATGTCTGTGGAAGAACAGGGTTGGCCCTTGCTCCCCACCTCTACAGCACAAGAAAAATCTGACTCTACAGGCATCATGTTGTCCACCAGCAGTTACGAATTGCAGGTATCTCATATTGGAGACTCCAAAAGCCTCTACTGCTATACAACCTATCACCTATGATTCAGTACATCACAAGTGATGTCTCTGCCGCCTGCAAAAATATGGAGAAAAAGAAACACGAAAGAGGAACAAATGAGATCTCTCATCTCTTGTTGCACTTTTTTTTCACTTTCCTCCTATTGCAGCAAGATTTTTCTTAAAGATCTGTTTTGTCAATTAGGCTTTATCACAGCGCATGACAGCATCTATCTGGTGAGAGATGGCTAAACCTTTCTCCTTGAGTACTGAACCTCTCAGGTCCAGCCTGTAACAACAGGATCCCAATGACCTGACCTGATGTTGCATCCTTTAAAGACATGCTTAAAGCTTTTTAATCTTTCTTGATAAATTAGATGTCATCATAATAGTTTTATAGCTAAATGCAAGTCATTTAAATGCCCTAGGGCTTCATTTTATCTTACCATCTAGAATTGTAACCTGTAGGTTTTCCAATACGTCTGGAAGCTTTTCAGAATTAATCCCTGGGCTCTTTCCTTCCATCCTGCTGTGTCTTCTGCTTCATGAAGGCTATTTGCCTGGGACTTATTTTCTAAGCCATTCTTTTTCCTCTTACAATAGTCTTGAAATGAAACTGCTTCATTATTTACTTCTGCTACTTCTCTGAGTGCAAGGTGACTGGTTTCTGAGTCTTGTTTCTTTGATAACCCTACTGAGCATTTGTTTAGAAAAGGTGTGTCCTTTTGTAAGTCCTGCTACCCTTGTTATCTGACTTTTTATCTGCAGGCAGTTTCTCAGCCAGTATACATCTTCCTGGTGCCAGCCACATTCTTTGAGGAAATGTTCTTTGATACCCATCTGGTATCAAACCATCTCTCTGTGAGATGGTTCACAGCCCATTGACTGGCATGCTGAGAACTCTTTGGCATCATGTGGCCATTCCTAATAGCCATGTTTGGTGGGCCATGTCCACTTGTTTGCATCATTTATGTCTAAAATTTAGTCAGATAATTTCAAGATTCACAACTAATTGCTGTGTAGCTATAAATTCTGTCTTCAAAAAGAGAGAGACCTGTAAGGATTTTGTGCACATGTTACTGCCATGACTGGACCTGAGTTTATATACAAGGCAACAGCGGAACAATCTTCCCATGGATACTGTCAGCATACCTCAAATCCAATCAGCAGAATATTTTAGCAAACTATTTATTCAGTGCTAATCGCCAAGCACTGCAAAGCATGCAGGTGAATTTGTGATGTGGATGCTGGAGGCACATGAACTTTACCACAGAAAGGGATGTACAAACATCCATCAGCTGAGAATAGTTTTGCATGCCTGTTGCAGTGGTCTGTGGTCATACAGGGGAGCTATGAGCAATAGGCTCTGACATTCATTAGCAACACATCTGGGCACTGAGGATTAACATTAATCCTGACTTACACCTTCATTTAAAGCACAGTTTCTGGAACAAGGGGCTGCTAAAAGTGAGCTCTGAATGTTTATGTACCAATGAAGGCTCCTAACTTCCTATACAAGCACAGCTTACAGCTGGGTATCCTCATCCTGCTGGAGCTCATGGGACTAGGATTGCGCTGGGGTTTTCCCCTATTACGTTATCCATTAATAAAATACTGTTCCACTTTAACAAGGAATAAAAGCAAATCTTATAGTATAAAAATTACAAATATTATGATACCTAAATTTGAGTCAAAAGCTTATTTTGCAAAGCAAAATAGTTTGGACAGTTATCTTGAGTTCTCACTGGTTTCCCCTGTCAGACATGTCTGGATCCATGGTCTCAAAGAGATGAAGATGATCGTTGCCAATTCTGTCACAGGTGCAATTGACAGAGGAGTCCACAGGGTGTAGGGAGGCAAAATGCACAAACGGCTTTTTACCATTGATCTATGTAACTTTTTGGGAATCAGGCTTGTCAAGATCTCTAGATTCCCTCCCCGGTCCTGGGAAAGGAGCAAAGCCTGGTAGTTACAGCCAGCTGTTTGGAGAGGGATGAGGACATAGACAAAGATGCACAGACACACCTATATAGCCTCGGCCAGGCTGTGGTACCTGTATCCACAGCCTCTCGGCAGAAGCTGGTCCAGGAGTCAAAGCAGCATGAGAAATGCTGCAGATATAGTAAGTCTCTGTACCATGTCTCACTAGGGGAGGGGGAAAAAACATCTATGCTGGGCAGGTTCAGGGTGTGTCTTTTGGCCTCTCAAGGGAAGGGCAGAGAACTGGATGCAATTTAATTTGCTTTTAAACTATTGGTCATTATGATGTCTACGTGACGCACCTGACATAGGCCATCTCAGCATGTCCTTCAGCTCACCAAAGTGATGAAGCTGTAAGAAAGTCGGGAGAAAGTTTAGGATACCCCCAAGCCAGGCACAGTACATGTGAAGCTGAGGTGTGCTTCTTGCTGTGCACGTATGTGGTGAGCAGGGAGCGGCATGCCTCCTCCCCCGGGGCCTGGCTCCACAAATATAAAAGTTCTGCAATCGCTCCTGCCATATGGTGGCCACATTTCTCACACAGTCCTTGACATACTCCCAGGGGCTGCAACAGCCCCTTTGCTGTAGGATACATAGCAAAATTTGGCATGCTAAGTCAGGTCAGCAGGAAGTTGCTTTTCACCCTCTTTTTGCTGACAGAGCGGTGGAAGAGCTGGGCCCTGGCACAAACAGCCCTGCTGCTGCAAATGAAGAAAAGAATGAAGAAATGTTAGTACCACATTTAGCTTTATTGAAATTGAACAAATACCTTTTTTTTAATAAACCTTTTTACAGCAAGTGTAAAATTTTAATGTTTGATTCATCTTATGTTACAGGTTGTCTTCTTCTGTGTAAGCAAAAATACCATCTTTTTTTTTTTTTTTTTAATTTTCTACTTTAAAACATGTAGCAAGGATTTGAATAACGCAGATCCGGCACCAAAAGGTAACAGGTTCTGAAAATCACAGTACAGTTTTAAAATTCTTAGGTTAATTAATGATATTTAAAATGATAGCCACTTTGAGTAAAGATATAAATTGGAGGTCTGTAAACAAGTTGTGTTTACCTATAGAGCTATTGATTGCAGCTACAATGAGAGCAGTAATAGAAACTCAATGCTAAACTGAGCTACACCTTTGAGGAAACAAGTTCTTACTAAGTAGTGTGGTACAGGGTAGCACAATAGGTAAAATACAGTTTGGCACCTCAAGTTGCATGTAAAATCAGCAGAAATAAATAAGTAAGTGCACTGTCTTCCGACATAAATAAACCAGGCCGTTTCACTGGTTTTGGAGTGTCAACTATCAAATAAATCACATGACACACAAGTTCAACTCCAAAATTACAATTCTAGTAAAGCAAGATAATATTAAAATGCACACCCACAAGGATAATAAAGTATAAATTTTTTTCTTTTTTTTTTTTTTTCCTCTCCCCTATCAGTAGAAATAATTTACAACCCACAAAAGGACTCCTTGGTGAAACCACTAACTACGGGCATGGTCATGGAATGTAGCTCAGTAGACTTGTTTCAAATAGAAAGGCAACATTATCCTGAAAAAGTTTGGTCCTCATATAACTCACTGTACTGTAGCCACCACAGTCTCTTGGTAGATGTTTTAGGAGAATTGTTTGCTTTCTGATTTTCTTTTGTTTTGAAAGATACTATCTTGGTGATAAAGCTGGGTAAAATTTGGCCCCATTTACAGATGCCTGATCAATGCTGAATCTGGAAGAACAACACTGAGAGTACATAAGGGGGAACCCTCATTGTCTGGTCTCACGGCATATTTTTTCATGCAATCACTTGTCCTGCTATACTTCTTTTCTTCTTCGGTCATGTTTTCTTCAGTGTCCTGTGTGGGGAAAAGAAACCCTTAGTCCAAATGACAGAAAGACATTTCACTGTTTATTTACATGTGGATCACTTTGGCTAAGAAGTCCTGGCAGACCAGAATTGCCTATTTCTTGTGAATGTCCTCATGCCTTATAATTTTGTATGTAATCCAGTAAAAGATGTTGAAAATGAGGAAGGCGAGTGGGAATGCAGCACGGGATATTGTATCAATCCTTTTTGCACGGTCAACAAACTTCTTTTTGATGGAATCTGAATCCTTTGGTGGTGCCGGAGGTGGATTGGGTGGAGTAGCCTTGACTGCTGTGCCATCTTTGACTTGGAGGCAGTGACCCATGCCATAGCCACTGAAATTGAATCGACCGTCACGAGCAACTTCATCTTCCTGAGGGATAGAGCAGACAAATAAGACACACAATCACCTATCGAGCATGCCATATACTTGAGTAGTTGAGGTGCAACCCTTTAAAGCATCTAAGCAAATTAGCTTGTTAAGCTATGATACAAAGTCCACATTTCAAAGACAAGCAAGCAATTAAAACTCACATAAAAATACATGAAAATTAGGTGATTGCAAGTGTTTGTGAATCAGAGCTTTAATTTTTCTAGCTATGACTAAATCAAGCACCCTGAGCAGCAAGCTGTATCTCAGCCCCATAGGGAAGATTATCTGGCTCCACAGGTTTCTCATCGCTCTCCTTGGGCTTGCTGTGGGAAGGAGACATGGTCATGTTGGTAGCAGAGAGTCTGTTCCAGCCAGGTTGAATTGAATGATCCAGAGATCCAGGGGCTCAAGTTCATGGTAATGTGTATCCATCTAACCACAGCCTTGCACCTCCGTCTCTGATCTACAAAACAAGGATAGATCACGGTCCCTCCTTGCTTACAGGAGCACTGTGACAATCAGTACTTCAAAGTATACTGGGCACTTGGATTTAGTGGTAACTGGGACTTAGGTGCAATAGCATGAGCTAATATAGCACCATCTTGCAGAAATCCATTCCGTCTCTTGTCTGAGTGGGTAATATTTGTTTTTGGAGAGGTGAGTAACTACCACTGAACTTTATCACCATGATAACTGTGTGATGAAAGGTTTATAACTGTGCTGGTAAATTCTCACTGCCATTTCTCCTGTCTGATAGCACAATAATACACAAGTTAACAGTTACTGGCAGCCCTCCATGAAAGATTCAAAACCAATAAAAAAGCAGCTCTATTCTTTCTCATTCCAGCAGGGATGGATTGTAGGTCCAGCAGGTTGCCCTAGTTAAAGACCTTCTCTTCGACGAACAAATACTTCATTGTTGACTTAAAATGACTCCTTCTTGAGCTCACAGGGAGTCCACTCCCTCACAGGGAATACTCCCTCATATCTCTCACTAAACCACAACCTTCTGATCTTAACAGAGAATTGGAGACTGCAAGAAAAAAACATCACAGCAGCAAGATATTGAATAAGGAGTACATTTGCTGAACTTGGGGGTGGGGAGGGAGGATAATTTACACCTATTCAGGATGTAAATCAGTGCTCCTTCACAGAAGCACCTCTTTCAATAATTGCATTTTTTTCTCTCCCCAGCTCCAGCATTGCAATTGAATATATCACCACACTTGCTCTCCTTACCTTGCAGCTGACATGCAAATGTGAATAACAAGTAGTGTGATCCAAGGCTACCAAATGAGAAATAGTCACTGACTGCTTATGACATTGAGTGCTTATGGAAGCAAGATAGGCAGCAAACAGTGCTTTGGAGCTCCTGTCACTTCAGCCTGAGGACTATGCTACAGTGTACCTGTGAGCAGGTGGAAAACTCCAGTATTGCAAGACTGCACTTATGCAGACTTTATATCCCTTTCTTTTCAAAAGCTTACCATCATTAAGAAAGAGAAGCATGGTCCTCTCCAAGTTTATTTACAGTTTGCAGTCCCTCTGTGAAAACTCTGAAATTCTGCTTGTCCTAGTGACTATAAATATGTAGAGTATTGTAAAGATGAACCCACTGAGACCTAAGTTCTGAATAGTCTTATAGACAAGGCTTCTCTTGCACGACTTAAAAACACCACAAAATCCACCAATAATACAGGGAGCTGCCTTCCTCACAGCACTTTCCCTTTTAATGAATTTGAAGGATAAAATACATGCCCAGGGCATGAGGGGTAATTAAAAAGGGTAACAGATTTTCAGCAGCTGTGCTGTCATATGTACTTCATTCATTTTTTAAAAAATTAATTTCTGTTACTTCTGAGGGACCTATGAGAGGAAAAAAAATGTACTAAGCTCAACGCAGGACTTGGAGAGTCCTGACTTCCACTGTGTCCTGCTGGGTTGCAGCTTTGTCACATGGGGCTGAGCAATTCATCTTCAATGCCACAGACCTGCTTTTGAGCTTACACTGTTGTAACTCGAGTGGGAAGCCATCTGAGGTTAGGGACTGGGATGTTTAAATCGCATTCTTTCAGGTCTTCAGCACCCAACCTTTATCTGTAAGGAGCCACTTGTTTCCTGATGGGATTTAGAGCCCTGCTTCTACCCCCAAGAGAGTTGTCCGTGCTGCTTCTTTCCCACAAAACCCAGAGGGAAGCGTGCCCAGTCCTCATGCTAGGTTTTTATCTTACTGCAGTAGATGCTGATTTACCCTGGATACAAGAGGTACAGCATTCACCTGGGGTATGAGGAGCACATGCTCAGTTTCCTTCTCTTGAATCTCCTTCTCCCTGATAAATCTCTGGATCAGTTTGTTACCTGTTCTCCCAACATAGAGCTGTTTGCTGGTTGCAGAAAAGTGTGTGTTTATGTAGCTTTTTTTCAACCTTTATCAGAAAAACTTTTTTCAAAGACTAAATAATTAATTAAGAGAACATCACTGTGTTTCTACCCCACCACTTGTTTCTATGTTTGATATTACACTCTTACAAAAACTTAGTACTAGAGACACCTAAGCAGTAGCTGTTGGGATTATCTAAGTGCCACTGAAAGCAAACAAAACCACAGCTCTTACAGCCTCACCTCCAGCCCTGGAGGTGCTGCAGCTCTGTAACCACCATGTGATTTTCAGCAGTGAAATCCCCCAGGAGCTGAAGGGGTTTTGCAGTCTGGCACCTGCCTGCCCTCTGAGCACTGCCAGCATCTGCAGTCTCACAGGCAAGACCTTACCCCATCAGAGCTCTCCCACCTGACCAGACATCACCTGAAATACCTCAGAGTGGTGAGGTCTCTGCCCTTTCCTTTGAAGTTGGCCGGTAGTGTTGAAAATTAACAATGAAACCCTGCAGAGATCAAGACCCACATGTCTGTCCTAGGAGGATACTTTTCCTATGAGACTGCAGAGTTGGGCTTGTGTCCTATTGGCTCCCTGAGCCCTTAAACTGGTTCCACCCAAAATGAAACAGCGGGAATGGAAAGACTTCCTCCCTGCTGCCGAAGGAGGCTGGGGCTCAACCCAAGTGCTGGAACTTCATTGTCCATGCTGCTTGTGGGTTAGCTCACTCTGGTGTGGACCATGACAACAAGCTTTCTTCCAGAGGAGCAGGCTCCACTGGGGGCTAACGCTACACACTGCGGTCATGAGCTGTGTGGTGACAGCTGTCCTCAGGAACAATAAAATCGCCAACATTATTTACTTTAGCAGTACAGATGTAGTTAAAAAAACTGTCTCTAAAACACCATAATCTTATGGCAAAGCTACAATTTGACATTTCAGGTTATCTTCCAACATTCTGTTATATATAAAGGATTTTAGGGAATAGTCACAGATAAAGAAAACCAAATTTAGATCCTTTGACAAAGAGAACCCTTTTTTTTCACGTTTCAAAATGTGAGATGATGAACTGACCTCGAGGTCTCAAGTCCCTTAACATAGTGGATATGTCTTCCTTTAACCTAGAAGCTTGGTGAACTACTGGGTAACCTATCTAGGGTACCTTCTGGTGGGGTTGCAGAGATACTCTTCATTCTCAAGGTCATACTCAGTTCATACCATCTGACATACCCTACCATGGAGACTCACCCAAAGACAGTCTTCAACCTGTGCTATTCACCAGCTTAGTCACTGGTAAAATAGTCCAAATGACTTTGCAAACATGTCTATCATTATTTTAATCAGATTACACATAAAACTTACTCATTTTAAACCAGACAGGATCTTACTTGCTTAAATGCCGGGCTATTTATGTTTTTACCTATTCTAAAACCAAAATCAAAGAGCAGCTGGAAGCCGCTGGACATCAACTGGAGTGGCAGAATCCACTGCTATTGAAGTCATAAACTTTATCCTTCTAAAGCGATGTGAAGTTAGTCTTGCATAATACATAGTCGTAACTCAATCTGTCCTTGATAAAGACATAGGGAAAAGGGTCACAAGCTAGGATGAGAAACAGAAAAGAAATAAATCGCAAGGTGAAAGCATTCTTTTGCTGGTTTCCTCTCAGATATTCACAGTCCTGAGTATTTTAGAAGAATTGTCCTTTGAAAACTAATTACATTTCCTGAGATTTGGGCAAATGCTTTATACAGGCGCTTTTTCAACAGCATAGGTTTATGTGTATTATGTTATGGTGTCATAATGAACATGCATAGGTGTTGGCTTTAAACAATTTTCATCAGACAAGAATTACATTTTGTTTTCAATTTTGAATTTCCCTTTATGAATTCAGTCATTTTCTGTGCTTTACAAAGTAATGGCATTAGATTCTCTTGACTTATCTTTACAGTAGACAACATGTAAATCATGGGAGTTATATTTCTTCATCTTCCATCTCTGTAAAGCTTTTATTTCTATTCCATCAGGTCTAGAATGTAATTCATACTACCGACTTCATACCAAAGGAATCAGGAATAGGAAAAACATGTTAGAAAATCTAGTCCATTCAATGCCTTGCATGCACAGCTTTCTGTACAATGCATTCTGAAGTGCTTTGTCCTGACCACTTTTAAATGCTTATTGTCAGCAGTGACTCAGTTTTAACAATGAGGAAAATGAGAGAGAGGCTGGCTTCAAACAGTGTATTTAATTTACTCTCTGATGTGATTTATTCATTTAATTTTGCTACTCTTTTTCCAACATATGGTGGGCAAACGATTTAAAAGACTATCTGGTTTAATTAAATTTCAAGGACATAGGAGATTAATTTTAGCTATAGGGTAGAGAACATCAGAGAAATTTCCCTTTTGGCATTCATAAGCACAAAGTTAGAAACCCACAATAAATTCAGACTTGAATGCAAAATGAAATCAATAGGAATTAGACACCAAAATAGCTTTGGAGACTTAATTCCTAAATCATCTTTATGATTTTGAGACACCTCCCATCTCTCAGTATTTTCCACAATTGACAGTGTGGTTTTGCAAGGCAGTCGTGCTCACATGGTTTCAGTTCTCGGTAGTCACTGAGTATGGCGATGAAGGTAGTTCAGCTGAGAAGCATGTTTGGAGTTTCAAATGCTCTTTGGTTCCCCACAGAAGGCTCTTACAAAGCTAAATTGTCAGGAGATGAGAGGGAAGGTCCTTTCATAGATTAACTGTTTAAAAGGCAGTAATGGAGTTTAGGAGTAAAAGATTGATTTCATAACTGAGGGATTCACTGGAGGGAATCCCCAAGAATCTCTGTGAGAATGAGTAACAAGGAAGAGATTTATAAATGAGGTGGGACAAAGTTTCCCAAGGGAAGGTACGCAGGTGAAACAGGCTATTAAAAGTAGAAAAACCTAAGCCAGACTTCCCTGAAGGATTTCTAAATGCTGTCTGCCTAAGTAACAAAATGGCAGTAAATGAAATACAGGGTTGATAAGTGTAAGGTAAAGCACATTGCAAAAGATAACCCTAATTACACATAGACAGTAATGGGCTAAAAATTGGTTCTTTCCCAGGTGGGAGTTTGGGGAATTACCTTGTAGATGATTCTGACAACATTAGTCCTCTGCTAAGCAGCAGTCAGGCAATGGGCAAACAAGACAGAAAATGTCATTCTGCCACTTTATCCACTGACAGTGTGATCAGTTTTTGAACACAAGGAGCATTTCTGGTCACTCAAACTCAGTAAAGACAAAACAGAATTACATAAAGTACAAAGAGTAGCAGCAAGGATGATAAAAGATCTTTTCTGCATGAGGAGAAACAAAGTAGATGAGATCTCTCCATCTTAGAAATGCTGTGTTTGGGGGAGGATATCACAGAGATCATAAAATCGTGCTGAAAAATAATAAATGGAAGGAAAATTAGTAGGTTATGTTTTTGGGGGGTAACAAAAGCAACAAAGTTTTTTTTTTCCAGTGCAGGAAATAGGATAAAACACAATAACACCATGAATGAGAAAGGGAGAATTGATTTTTTAAAAGGAAACTATCTTTCATTTATGTGTGTAAACCATTGTGTGAAAACATTTCAGATGATGAAAATAGCAAAATGGCACAGATTCATAGGTCCATGTACAGCTATTGAAAGTGCAGCTTAGTTCATGCAAAAGTGCACTCTTTGTGGCTTATTTTCAGAAGACAGAAAAGTCCTTCTAGGTTTGTCTTGAAGTTTTTAAATACAATTTGTCTCAATATCCATGCCTGACCACTGGCGGAGAAAGGATCCAGGAAGAGACGCCATTCCTTCTCACCAAATATGGCGTGTCTTATGGGAATTCAGGTCTTCCACCTCTTGATAATATGCTGTGAGCTGGAGCCAATGTTGAAATGTCCTGCATTTCCCCTAGTTTTTAATACTTTGGGTGTCATGTTTTTCTTTTCACATAGTTCTGCCTTGAGACTAAATCCTGCTGATACAGAAAGACATGACTCTTACATAGCAAACCTATGCCTTCCAGTTTCTTAGATGGAGGTAAAAGGGAAGATGGAGCAAGCTCTGGTGGCATTTGGTAATAAAGAGGTCACTAACAAACTTTCCTTGTTTGTTCCACTCTGAAGAGCTCTGGATCTCAGCTCACCTATGCCAGATGCCATTCCCACTCCTCCTTAATCCAGGCTTCACAGGAGCAGAAGGCGATGTAAAATTGTCACTTTCTCACCTCCATCCTGCCCAAAGTATAGATCGAACACTTCCCAGAATTTGGCCTAAGTATTGTTTTTCCTAAATATTCACCAAGATGTTTCATCAAAACCAAGCAGTCTCTGACTGATCCTGCTGCGTGACGCTGCTCCCTCAGGACCCACCATTCTGTGTGTGACAGTGACGTTCACCCCTTTTCTGCCTCTCTTAACACTGATTTTCCTGATCACTAATGGTTGTTTTTTCTATCATTTGGACACTTATGCCTTATAAAATCTAAGTAAAACAGACCTTGTATTATAAATAGCACTGACATTTAATTAATGGAAAAGAAATAGGTCATTGTTGTCTTCGGTAAGGGTTTCCAACGGACAAATTTAGGTTTGATTTAGAAAGCTGTGTTTAATAATTCCTCCTATCTCTAATAAACAGCAGAAGAATCTCTGAAGCATGAGTGATTTACTTACTTTAGTGTGTAAGAACAGCAAGTGAACTGTTGTTAATACAATGATGAAATGGTAGTTAATGTGGCTTCGCCCTCTTCAAGTAGGAATTGAACATTATCCAACTGAAAGAGTAACATAATTTAAACATGTTGTGGAGCAAAAATATTTTCCTGGCTTGAAATATCTTTAAGTGGAATCTAAATTTAAATTTTTTAAGGTTTACTTTAATAATAAATATACAGTCAGTAAGGGTGATCAGTTTGTTAAAAAAAAATATATTTTCCCTTTTTCTTTAGCAAAGCAAGGCTTCCTTCTCTCAATTTTGCAAACGCAGCTAATGTAAATTTCTTATTCAAGTTCATGTTTTATATATATAATTTAATTAATATTTTAATTTTGGGGGAGGGAGGGAGAACCAGAGGAACTGATGTTTCGCAAAGCATCATAAATGTTATGATAGAGAGTTATAGCTCCTAAATAACAGCGTATCTATTCCTGACACAGTGTCTTGGTTTCCCTTTGTTTTAAATGAGAGTAATGCCTTAAAATATCCAGACACAGTGATCTGTGAGCATCTTATAGATATAATTTGCCAGGATATTAAATCCTCTCAGGACAGTGAAGTCTGGACACTTGACTGCTCTTGGATAACTCTTCTGCTAGTCTCTCTCTGAAAGCAGAGGTTGTCCAGTTTATCGGTGGGAATGGCACATTAGTCTGTTTTACGTCAGACAAATACATGTTAATGACCTAGATTTGAAGGATAATCTGCTCTGACCAGAAATCTGTCAAATACAGGGCAACTAACTTCTGCTCATGCTGTCTGCATGCAAGGCTGAGCAAACTGCAAAGCTAATGTTAAAATATGTGGTGACTATTTCAGCTAGAACATGGAATAGCGGTTAATGGGCACATCAAAGCAAAATAATGTAAAGCAAGTCTATATTTGTTAAAATTTTAGAACCTCAAAAACATGAACAACTGAGGGAAACATACCTTACATTCACCTTTCCAGCTTTCTCTTGCTTTCTGCACAACATCTGCCCCAGGAGAGATGAGATGGGGCACAAGCAGACTCTCTCACCTGCCTCCTGTTGGCAGTGTTCAGGCCCCAGACTCAGACTTCAGCACTCTCCTGCCCTGAAACCTGCTGCAGGGGCAACACCACCCAGCAAGTCTCACCCCAGGACAAGGGCTCACAGTATCCCCAGCTGTGTGACAGTCTTGGGGAAACTGCCACCACAGCACGTGGGGCACCTGAGCTCACAGCCCCCAGTCATGGACTGGGATACCTGAGGGCTCGCCTCCCCGGGATTTTTCCCATTAGGTTCTCTGGTGCTTTTCTCCAAGCAGATTTAAACATTTTGGGGAAGACGGGTTTTATTGCACCTTTAGGAAATTTCTCACAGGCCTCTCCCTCAGCTGTAATCATCTTAGATGACTTTGTTAGAGCACCCCTGTGCCCTGACAGTGGCGTCTCAGAGTACTTCATTTGTCAAACAGTCAAAATTAAGGGGAAAAAAAAAAAAAAGTGTGTATGTATATACAGGGCCCATAAACAGCACTCATGATTTGGTTCATGTAGATCACTGTCTCAAACAGTGTATTGCTGGGGGTTTTTAGAGTCTTGGGTTTTGATTCCCTCAGCTCCCCCAGTTTTTGGGGCCGATCTGCAGCCTACCCTGCAGCAGGCCAGGGACAGCGGACACTGTCCTCCCTGCCTGGGCCAGGGCTGGGATGAAGCACTGGGACCTGTAGCATCCATGCCACTTGCTGAGCACTGGCTGTCTCCCACTCAGTGCTGGGAAAGGGAAGGGGAAGTAAGAGGCTTTTTTCCTGTTGGTAGATTCTCTCCTTCAAGCTGCAACAACACACAGAACAAACCCCAACAAACACAGACGGAGATTACCAGAGCTTTCTCAGACATTCATGCTTTTAATTTATGCAACTACTGCACAAAACAAATTAAATATTGCATATTATATTAATAATTCAGATTATGTAGCTAAAAATAGTCAAGAATATCTGAATAACCTTAAAGTGTTCACTTGCAAATTTTATGGTTTGTGTAGGTTTTTTTTTTCCTGAGAAGACAAGCCAACTGATAAATAAATGCCTTCCTTTTCCAGTTATCAGTTCTTAATACTAGACTTGCAATAAATAATGTTTTGGGGTCAGTTTTCTTTTCTTATCTTCTATTACGAATTATCCTTTCTGGCTTTGCATATCATTTAGTACTTGTTGTTAGCCGAGAGTTCAATCTGAATTTGTCTAGCTGTTTTTACAGACATGATTTGGTTAAGCAAAGTATTTTCCAGCTATCTGCACTTCAAACTTGTTGCTAAAATTAAATTGTTGCATCTTAGAAACATCTGGACTGAATGTGTTAGAAATCTACTACACAAATAGACTTCTGTATTTTCATTTTGATTTGCTTCTGAGGGTTGCTCTATAAAACTCTGATATTTATTCACAGCAAAATAAACATTCATCATGAGGTAAAAATCAATGGCACTCAATGCTACAACAACTTGATAGTGCAATCTTTACACAGAATTGTTGGGGTTTTTTTTCTCATCTGGTAAGTAATAAATCCACAAATCCTACAAGGTCATTGGAAGTGTGCGTACAATGGAAATGAAATAGGTTTTCATTTAAAATGGGTTTGACAGTTTTTCTTTTGCTGTATTACACACACACAATTATACACACCGTCTGTATGCACCCACACATGTAGATATGTATACATACATATACATGTAGGCATCTACTTAATTTAGTTGTTTAATACCTTTTGTATTCCCTAAAGGTGTTTGTTAGTACGCCTAGTGAGAATTTTTGGGTTTCAGCTTAAGGTTAGGAGTTCTCTCCAGAGTGTTCATCAAACTGCAAACTCCATTTTGAATAGCTTCTAAAAATGCTAACTTTTCTGCTAGCTTTTCCTCTTCAGATGGGAATGTGGGTCTAAGGAGCAGGGATACAGAACACATGGGCAAGGGTCATTAAACCTTCCCAACCCTCTCTGCCCATGAACAGGCTCTTTGGTGGGGTGCGGGCACCTCTCCAGGAGGACCATCTGCCCAGGCCAGTAGCTAAGCAACAGATCACCTGGTGATGGACTTTTATTACTTGGCAAACCTAATTAAAGGATAACCTGAAACAATAGATTTAATAGTATGTAAGAAAAGTCAGTACTGAGAGGTACAGGCAGATGAAACACAGAAGCATGGCTATAACAGTGGAAGAGGTATTTTTGGGAGAGGATCTCAGATGCTCATCTGAACTCAAGTTTTGCTCAAGAATATCAAGGAAAACGGGAGAAGAAATGTCTGATTAATTTATCTAGAGGAGAGCACAAGAATAACACCAAAATAAAGGGTTGATATATCAGCATAGCATATGCTGTAAATGTGTATGTTTCATGTTTTATGTGTCCTGGAGTAATTCTAAATCAGTGTTTGCAGTGCCTGAGCTCTGGAGAAGCCTGTCCTTGGGTATACTGAAGAGGTCACACTCACTTGGAGGGCCTATGACCACCTGACCTTGAGGTCCTATTTTTGTGGGGGAATAACACCTGGAAAGGATCGTGTTCAGTAAATATGCCAATAAGCCAAAGAATGAAGCAGTGCAGGAGCCCCCCAAGGAAAAGGGAGACCCAGCAGCATGGGTTTCTACTTCACTGGACATCCAACAGCCTCATGAGTACCTCACAGGAACACTCTACCAGGATCAGACAAGATCCTGGGTCTGGGGGCAGCCTAAATACTGCACAATAGGATATCACACCCACTGTGTGTTTATAACGAGTGGGCATTAACCTGATTTGTTTGTCCTCTGAGCTGGAAACATGAATGGGGTCTTAAAAGCACTAACGTGAAACACAGGCAAACTGATTAAGGAAGTGGTATTCAATAGCTACTTTTGGTCCTTTTGCTTCCCTGTCTCCTTCCTTCTGCACCTCTCTCTTCTTTTCTTGACTTTTTTTCTACTTTTTTTCCACCACAAATTTTGCCTCGCTAATTCCCAGTTCTACTCTTGCCTATCTCCTCTTTGATGCTTTTCATCCTCATTGATTTCCAAATATGCGACCTCCACCTCTGCTTGCAAAATTCAGCTCCTTCCTCAACCCCTGTCTGCTCTTGCACCTTTCTGCTCTTTGTTGGCTAAATTATCTTCATTCAAAGAAAAGACAAAGCATAAAAGTAGAGCTCCACCTTGCCAAGACAACCTCTGAACTGAAAGGTGTTATTCCACCTTTCAAGAATAACCAAGAAATAGTTGATTTTTTTAAAATTAGAACCTTCCACTTCTGGATATCTGCAGAGCTCGCGATTGCTCAAAGAGTTTCCAGTACCGCAAAGCATTTTGAAATTTATTGCTTCTCATTTGTACTACTGTTCATGACATACAGCATGCCCCGTTGCTGGTACAGAAAGCTGAAGATAATCGAGTGCGTTGGCCCATGGAGCAGTCTGTGCCTTTGTTCTGACCACCCAGAACATGCAGCACGAACCATTTGGAAAAATGAACACAGTGAGTGCTGCAAAACCAGCAAATGGGATTTCGTTTCTATTCAAAATTTAAAGCTCAGCAAAAAGAGATGTTTGTGCATAGTACATACTCCTCGAGAAGCTGGCAGCATATGGCTTAGACGAGTGTACTCTTTGCTGGGT
>VYZV01037025.1:86032-103978 GCA_013401275.1 Pandion haliaetus | reverse complement strand
GACAACTGTGACAAACTGACCCCAACCCCCATTCCCCATTCCCCTGCGCCGCTGGGTGGGAGGAGGTAGAGAAAACCAGGAGTGTAGTTAAGCCTGGGAAGAAGGGAGGGGTGGGAGGAAAGTATTTTAAGAGTTAGTTTTTATTTCTCATTATCCTACTCTGATTTGATTGGTAGTAAATGAAGCTAATTTCCCCAAGTCGAGTCTTTTGCCCACAACAGTAATTGGTGAATAATTTATCCCTGTCCTTATCTTGACTCACAAGCCTTTCATTTTATTTTTCTCTCCCCTGTCCACCTGTCCAGCTGAGGAGGGCAGTGACAGAACGGCTTTGGTGGGCACCTGGCGTCCAGCCACTGTCAAGCCACCACAAATATAAAACTATACTTAAAAATGAATGTGTCAAAAATTCCAATATACCAAGGTCACCTTTTGTCAGTAAAACACTACAGAATTCTCCCCACGCAGAAGAATTCCCTAGCTATTAGAATAAAGTTAGCAGGCAATGCCTCCTATTCCTTTTCTATTCCAGCTGCTCCTACAACTTTCAGGGAAGGTGAGAAGACAGTCTACCAGGAGTGAAAAAGCAGTGGAAGAGGATATCCTATGAAGCTTCGCTTTCTACTCTAGTAAAGGTGGAGCTCGTTGCATAAGTTAAAGCTGTTTCAGTTAATTTTTAAATTGTAGTGAACTCAGTGACACTGAAGGAGGAAACAGAGCTGTAGGTCATTCCGGAAATTTTAAGCATCTTGCTAAAAAATAGCACTGGGCAAAAGAGCTGGACTTGTGCCATGTTCCAAAATTCCTTGTGTTATCTCTCTGGCAAAACTGCAGTTTGCCATGTTTTGGTGAATTATGGCCAAAATACACCCAAGCAGGTTCAAACAGCATTTTTCCTAATAATGTGTTCTAACAATTTGTTGTGTTAAGGCTACTACCAAAGGCCTACTACCATAAGGTTATTTCAGCCCTGGTCCTCCAAACTCATATATAGGAAAGTTTATAAATGGACACAAGACTGCAGGCTAAATTAAAGCTTGAACACTTGAAGATTAAAGATTTTTGTAGAAAACACTTGCCAACTTCTTCAGTAAGAAAATAAAATTTATTAAACTGCCATAATATGAATATGAAATGAAATATTATACAAAATACAAACATGTAAGAAATGTAATAAAATGTATTATACATGTATGCGTGCATGTGTGTGCATACATGTATGTATCCTAGGTTTGTAGTACAAGAGGAATTACAGTCAACACACACAGTATTCCTGAATAAACTATAGAGTGGTTAAGCAGGCCACTGTCATAGTACACATCTGTAGTTTTCAAAGTGGCAGTATTTTTCTGCTAAGTGCACTATAAAAGGAGAATTTTAAGTTTATATTCTTGTCATAAAATCTGCTATGGGCAATAAAAGAACCACTTGCAATTTCTTCTGTTAGCTCTGGGAAAAACAACCAAACCCAATGCTATTCTTTTTGCCATTTTCGATCCTGTTCTAGGATATACACAA
Source organism: Pandion haliaetus (assembly GCA_013401275.1). NCBI lineage: Eukaryota > Metazoa > Chordata > Aves > Accipitriformes > Pandionidae > Pandion > Pandion haliaetus. The sequence continues at coordinate 102,460 of VYZV01037025.1, read as the reverse complement.
ATTGTCTTGGGAACAACTTTTCCTTCCAACAAGCGAATGTGATTGTTTCACATCACATTCAATAAACATTTCAAATGTGATTAAAGCAATGGACTGCTTCATAGCCCAGGTTGTCCCAAGTCCTCTACAGCATTCACCTTCTATAGCACAGACACAGAAGTCTATGAGTACTCATGATACTAGTAATTGCCAGCAGCACAGCTAGTGAGGTAGTCATGTAAGTAGTGTAATTTGTGTAAGTAGTGTAAAACAAACTAATAAACTTCAGAATTTTTTCTTTAGAAAAGTTTAATGAAAACTTCTATATTGCTGAAGAAAGCAAGCTGCACACACCCTGAAGCAAGCAAATACTTGTTTTCCCACTGGTCTTTATCAAAGCAATGCAAATTAATAAATATTCAAAGGATAGTGCCATTCAACAGCTCCTGATACGCAAAACCAAATACTCAGCATAAAAGAAAATTACTAGTTCATCCTAGTTATACATTTTCATTGACAGAAGAATGATTAGCTGCTGTGTCTATAAGTAAGTTACATGCAGTGTTTCCATGATGTTGAGATAGTTGTTTGCAACATTTAAAGGACATTAATACAGCAAAAGCACACCTACTTTTGCTGTTTGGAGTGGTATAAAGCCTAGACAACATCCCTCTCTGGCTGAAATGTATGCTAGTAGAAGAATTTTTTTTAAAAAAAGCCAAATCCTATATGTTATTCAGTGAGACAAGAACATTTTGCAGAATTACAGTATTTGGCACAACATCACATATTCCTTCTCATGGGAGCTAAAACAATAACTGAGCCTCAAAAACTAACAGGCAAGAAAAAAAAGAATCATGTCCTGTGAATCCCAAAGCAATCAATAAATAGCTGTTTTAATATTATCTATGGTAATATATTAGATACAGTATTACACAGGTGTGCATAAACCTATACTAGTATACTTTTGGAATGCTTTTTGACCTTTGTTGATTATATTCATGCAACTCTTGTAGCCTTACATTCTTTAGATACAAGATTTAATATTTCCTCAAAATGCTTCAGGGGAAGAAAAGCAAAGGGTTGTTTAATCTTTAGCACATGTGAATCAGCATAGGTCTACTGGCATCAGCAGTGACCTCCTAACAAATTTATAGCTGAAGATCTGTTCCAAAACCCTCTTCAACTAAAGAAGAAAACCCCCAAAACTTGCCAAAGGGGACAAATTGCTATATACCACACAATTTTTTTCTCTCTCATTTCAAGCTAAGAGCTTCCTAGATGATGGATACTACTCTGCAACAAAAGGAAGGTGAAATAATTTTACCCAAATAGTAAATACCAAAACCCACCAGTTTTCACAGGGCTTTGGTTGCACAGTAGAGCTGGAAATCGCTCACATTTCCCCAGCTGGGAATTTCACTTGTGTAATGCCTTAGGTGACATGGTACTCCCTGATCTTTAGTGTAGATGATACAGCAACAGAAATAGCCAGAAATAGTTCAGCACATTCCTTCTAGTCATATGTGTTCACACACATGGATACGTTAATTTAGTGCAGCTTGGAAACACTGGGGCCCTTAAGCTACTGCAAATTTTCAGGGAAGATCTTAGGGTGGCTTAAAGAAACGGTTGCATTCTTTTTCCACCAAGTTGTCCTATGAATTCTTTCCCAGCAGCTAAGTAAAGGGAATCATAAATACTACTTAAATTTATAACCATCGCCTCCACCTAGATAATGACATTGTTAAGTTCTTAAGGAAGAACCCCAAGGTCTGCTTTCATATCAAAGAAAGCATTTAAAATAGCAGCAAGAAAGGAACTACAATAGGATGAAGGTGTGACCTCACCTGCCACACAGGACTCTGAATTTAAACGTCCTGCAAGACATACTTTTGACGACTAAAGTTCCTTATGTTTATAAAGCTATCCCTATAGCACTACAAGGCACACAGCCTCTAGCTGTCCTGCTCTCTGCTCCTCATATGTGGTTGTTAAAAAAGCCTATAAAAGGCTTTTTGTTTGGTTTTTTTTAAAGAACAAACACACATTCTCGGAGTTATATTCTGCACATTTATAAAGACTACAAACTGATTCTGGCAATTGCAAAAAAATCCACTTTCCAACACTGAGGAGCTCCTACAAATTTATGCCTGCTGTACTCTCAGTACACTGAACTCCATAAGATCAATGGTGTATTTAAAAATCAAGATTGTAATCAAGTAATTAATTAGAAGGGGAATTCAGCTGCAAACCATGGGAGGGTGGAGGATAAGGAACAAATTTTATTTGTGCTCTGAAGATAATCTATTTCAGACCTCTCACAGAAACCTCTGTCACTGGTGCAGGAAACACCCCACTCAGCCTTCCGGCGCCCAGGAATAACAAAATGGGAACTGGCAGGGCTGCTTCTCCATTTGGGGAGCAGAACCCTCACATGAGCCCTCGCCAGACCTTGAGGCCTGCTCCGAGAGGAGTGGGGATGTCTCCTGTCCTACTTGTGTCACTGGGGCCACCATGAGCATGCTTTTGGCACCCCACCTTGGGACACTAGGTTCCCGTTCTCAGTCAGCAGAATGATTTTGGGAGCATTCTTTGGCCCTGTAGGCCACAACAGAAATCTGCAAATACCTCATAGCGAATCACTAGCAGAACAAATATGAGAAACCAATTCCTCTCTCTTGCTGCACGGTGGTTCCTACACACAGAGGGTGGCATTCATCTGAACTGGTCTCTGTAGGGTCCCTTGGCAGTCAACAGAAAGATACAGGCATCTCTAAAGCCATCTCATTTAAATTATTTTAGATTACCTTGAGGATTAAGTAATGCTCATTTCATTTCGGGTATGAAAGGAACTTAAGAACGTATGAAATTAAGACCCCATCAACTAACAAGTAACTATTCCCAGTGTTCTTGAGCTTTAAAAAATAAAATGGAGAATCTACACCTATTCTTTGTTATTCTTATGAGCTCAACAATCACTTGTTTAGTCAAATTTGCTTCCAATAATTCTCTTCCAATGTGCCTCATTTCTATTGTTCTCTGTATTTAAAGATCAAGAGGATACACAGAAATTGAATTGAGTTGCAGGAGAATTATCCCAAAGCAACCTGTTTCCAGCTGACACTACTGACCAGGGATTTTTATGGATTTGGATGGTTCTGGTCTCTGCTGCACATGAAGGGTATGCAGACAGTTCCTGTGAACTAGACGCAATGGTGTCTGCACTAAGTCTTAAGACCAGCCTGCTTAGCGTGACAAACCTAACTTCAACTTCTGTGTTTTATTCATAGTTTTTTGACAAAATAGTAGCTTGCCTTCCTATATTGCAGATCATGAAACAGGTCCAAGACCTTTGTCCTTCCAACTGTTCATCCCTGTCCTTCCTGCCATCCCACTGCAGCTCTCTAGCAGGCTTCAGAGGGTTAAATTTCTCCCACTCAAAATACCATGGAGTGTAGTAACAACTTTACTAGTCCTCTCCTCAGGTTGCTTCGCGTTACCAAATGGCAATATTAACCCAAATGACCCAAAATGGTTAGTGCACGAGTAAAAATTCTGACCCCGACACAACAGGACACAAATGAAAACAACAAAATCAACTGAGAATAGAAACAAGTACAGAGTTGTGTGTAATGGTTAACAAGAGCCAGTGTTCTGCCCCTAAGACACTCAAGGGTTTGACATCCCAACCCAGCCTGCTCAGTGAGCTACCACCCTTCACTCACAATGAGATGCAAAGTCTTAGTTTTTATTCCTTGTGAATAAAGCTAAATCCTGAGAAGGTGGCAAATTTCCACTTAACCTCTCTTGAGGACTTTCTGAGTCATGTCAGCTGTTGCTTTTTGCAAAGGGCCGGTAATGCTTTATTGCTTACCAGAGGCACGCACACATGTATTTTATTTCTTGAGAAAGTGTTACTTAACAGAAACACCATAATAAACCCTGGTGATCTCAAATATTTTCTTCTATGCATTTACGTCCTTTAAGAATGTTATCCTTTAAAGACTTTTTAAAGACCTGAGACAAAACCAATCATTAACCACAGCCACATAATCTTGCCTCAAAGGTTTTTGCTAACCACACTGTGGCAAAACTTCATTGCTTCAAGCTAAGAAATTAAGCAGCAAGGTCTGGTTGTATCAGCAATGTAATTCACAACTTAGAAACTGAAGTGGTAAATAGTACTAGTCTTTTTAAACCCTACTGATGACCAGAGAGATGCTCTGGGAGCTGAAGTAAATTAGGAAACCAGGTAACATCAGTTTCTAATCCAGCTAATGAAGTGATAAGAAAAAATTATCACATTTTCCTGTGCTTCACTTGACAGCAACCAGAAAACTGTACAACAGCCAGGAGATCCAGTATTAAATTTAAGCTTACTCTGCTGAGTGGAAGCGTTCTGGTTTTGAACTGTCACTATACAGTGTCTTTGTTGGTTAGAGTCCCAGTTCCCTCCAGCCCTGAGATGTGGGTGGTGTTTGGTTTGTACAGCTCTTCTCCTGTGCTCAAGATCCTGATCCCCGGAAAGGCCTTGCTGAGTAGCCTCATGAAATGAATAGAAAATGCTTTTTCACTACCTGGCTATGGCTGTGTTCTGCCAAACACATGCACACATAGGCACGCACACGCATGTGCAAGAAAAGCATCCATTGGCTATAGGTGGTTAGACTACTTACTAGTTTGGTTGGACTACTTACTAGTCTATTTGACATCCTCAAATTAATTGTCCTGCCGATAGTCTTCAGAACATCCCAAAAGGGGGTAGGAAAAAACAACTAAAATGAGCAATTGCTTCTGAATAACTGTATCAATACCCCAGATCAGCCTCTCAAGTAAAAGGTTCTCAATGTCACTCACAAAAGAGCTTAGTAGCTTTTAAGACAGCATGGAAAGAGAAGACAATTGCTTAATTACACCCCTTTGAGATGCTCCTCATCAACAACATATAAAGTCTCACAGTTTATCTCAGAAAACTAAAATAAACTGTAAATTTCCTGTCAGCTAGCAAGCAGGTCACTGTTACTGTAATGAAGAGAATAGCACTCATGAAAATTACTGGCATGCATCTGCACAACGTCCAGCCTCAAGCTTTTTTTCCCAGGAGCTTGTTAAATATCTACTTTAAAATTTGACAATGTCAGCTCATCTTGTTCTCAGAGAATTGCTCGGCTTGAAATATTGTGCTGGGAAAATCACATTAGAAATTCTGTACCTGTGGACTATACATGCTTCTGATCTTCCTAAATGTATGGCACGTTTTGTGGGCTTTTGTGGATACAGAACTTGCATATAAAATAACTGCAGTGACCAGACCATCACTGTAAGCATACCAGTGCCAAAAAGTACATCCTTTGTAAAAACATCGTCTCTCGGCCATCATACTTAAACACGTCATCGCTTTAGGTTATGTAACTTCATCAGTTACAAATAAATAAATGGGATTTGAAAGACTTTGCACAAGGATTAGAGCAGGCTTTAGGGAAGGACCATATTTTTTTCATTCTTCTCATGTAAACATGTATCTCAGCTTTCATCTGTTATTTTAAAAACAGAATTATAATGTTCCAGATACAAACAGTATGCAGATGATAATGCCCTCTTTATCTCTCTCACTAGTTTTACAACTAACAAGACAACATAAGCCCTTGTTTGAAAACACAAGATGAAAAATACTCTTTGCTAAAAGTTTTTTCCTGAGTTTTCAGTACCGAAAAGGTAATTCATCACAGCAACAGAGCAAACCTCAACTCCTCCCATACAACTGCTGAACACATTACAAAATACTTCCTAAATTACTTGCAATGGCAAGCCTACACATATTCATTGGCTCCAGCTCCTAAGAAGTCACCCAGCCGCATACCCACCGCTGGATCCCGCCCTACATCTTCTGGCTGAAACATTGCTGTGGAGACAGGGACTGCGCTGACCCTCTCGGAAAGTACTGGCAGCCCAGCTGGGACAGGCGGTAGCAGCCACCACTGTCCCAGTAATCCTGTGGCAGCACTGACTGCGTCTGCAACTGTGAGACAGTCACGGCTGAAACACAACAGGAAAATCTCCCCTACAATTGCAGGAAAACCTGCTCCACCTAACCGCCTCCGCCAGGATCCACGCTCCCAAAGCCAGCCCTTCGTGCTGCGCCCACAGCAAAATACCTCCTCTCCCTCTCAAGGGCCAGCCTCGGTGGGGTGAGAAGGCAGGAAGAAATGGATCCTCTCGCAGAGCATCCCAACAACCCACCTGACGGCTGCGGTGGGACGGTGCTTCCTTGCAGCCCAGGTGAGGGCAAGCTTAGGCCTGGGGGACAATTAACCCCGTGCTGAGTGAGGGCTGGCAGCGCCCAGGCCCGTAACAGGAGGCTGACCCAGACTGGCCAAGCCTGTCACATGCAAAATGAACGTTAATGAAATTGCTGTTCTCCAGAATGGCAGAACTCTGCACAACAGACTCGCGGTAAATAACCAGTTCACAGGTTTTTTTACTGTTTTCTCCAAATAGTACTCAAAAACTTAACAACACAAAGTCCAGCAGAAGTTTGCCAAAAGTGGGAAAGTGGGGACAGTTTGAAAGAGCATAGCATCTGAGGGAAAGACTTTTCTTCCTACAAACACCATGGAGACCCCACTTTCTGAAATTCAGCAGGTGAAAAACAAGATGATAGCAGTTGCTTAATTTTTTTTTTTTTTTTTTTTTAGCTAAACTTGCGTGTAAGCAGCAAACTGCAACAAAAAACTACAAATGCTTCAGCAAAGTGCCCAGGAGGACTCCTGACTGAAGTCACACCAGACATTCAGTCTCCAGCAAAGGTGTTAAAAATTCATGCAAAGTGGAAACAGCAGCAAAGTATTGCTTCCTCGTGTTCTCCATTTTTCATGTTGCAATGCCCTCTTTCATACAATGGTAACACAACAAAGTGAAATGAAACATACCTCAGACATTTGAGCATAAGGTTGCAAATCCACACTGTCTTTGGTCTTTCTTCCATGGACGAGCCTGCACTTTGTTCTCATTGAAACAATAAACAACTGTTGTGATTATTTAATTTCCTATTCATTTCATTTCCTTGAAACAATAGACCGGAGCCCTCACAAATGCACACTCCTCATAAGGTTTTTAAAGGTTTCTGCTGGCAATGACTGTTAGCATGTGTGTGGAATGACAGCTTGTAACAGGCAAAATGGGCATGCAGAAAGCAAGACAGATGTGCAGAGGGATTACGCTTATTTGAACTCTTTTCCATGATATTAAATGTCCATGGATAATCTAAAGTCAAGTTATAAGCAGCCCAGCAGGGGCCAGAGCACAAGTCCTAGCCGGAAGGATCTTAGGTTCCTCAGTTCATATCCAGGCCTTGATCTTCCATTAAGCAGCATCATGCAGTTTCTTTGGACCTTCCCTCCAGCTGTGCTGGCTCACACTCATCCAGATGCATTTGGGATCAACCAGTCCAAAGACTAGTATTATTAGCAGGTGCTGCCCTGCTACTCCATTTGTCTGCATTATAGTTAGCCTGAGATTTTCATACCCTTTGCTTGCAGACAACCAGCCACAGAGTTCCAATAATAAACAATTTTTTATATTTAAATCTTCTCCTTAATCAATCATGAAAGTGATGCAAAACAATTCCAATAATCTTAATTCTACTGATACCTCTGCCTTGATTTCTGCATGTATGCTTCTTTAGTTTGAGGGTAACATTGCTTATGTTTGAATAGACAACACTGGAAAAAGCTTTCAAAACTTTCCTGTCTATGTGATGGTATGTCTGCAAAGGCTTCAGTGCATTTTTCACTGCATGTACCCAAGTATGCGGACACATATGTGGGCAAGGAAATAATTATGGGTTCAAATCCATAGCCTCAAAACCTTCTGCTTGTGCAACTGTCTACACTACTTTGTTCCAGCTATCATTCAAGAACCTTAGCTTAAGATAAAGTACACATCTGACAAATATCCCCATACCCTACCATACTAATCTCCCTTCTTCCACATTCTGAACTCATGTGTCAAGTGTAAAATAGATGACTTCTAGCCTTCTTCCTCCGCAATATCTATTGAAATTCATGAAAGCCCCACTAGACAAGTCTTTGGACATGGAGTTAGATTCTCAGGTAGCAGAAGGACTGAGATATATGACTGAATATGATCAAATTATCACAGTTTAACAAGATACCATCTTCAGAGCTCAGTGCCAGCACAGCTGTGCATTTGCATGCTTAGGGTACCCACTAAGAGCTTTGGTGAATCTTACTAAGGAAAAACAAGATGTGTCAGCCACCAAGGGCCCCTTTCTGCTGAAAGTTACCACCTACACCACAGAACCACTAGATTATGTGCTGAACCACAACCCATGAGTTTCTTTGCAAGGTACAAACTAAAAAATGATTGCTTAAGGTGTACATGGTTGCAGTAGGTTACAGCAGGGGAAAGAAGCAGATAGGTGGTGACAGTAATTTCTTAAACTATGTCCAAAAGATTGACTAGATTTCAACTGGCAATATCCCTAGTTCAGTCAAGCTGTGAAGAAATTCAGCCTAAGACTCTGAGCTAATATATTACTAGAGAGGTAAGTTAATGTATCTGAATTTAACACAGCTAAGGCTCAGATACTTAACGAATATCTATCTATTGAACCATTGTAAAATTATTATTTCATCATGTGTGAGTTCTAAATTACGTATTTCTGATGACAGAATCTCCAGAATGTATCTGTTTGCTGTGCCGCCTTCTGTTTCTGCAGAATTCAGGGTCAGCTCTGCATGGGAGGAGTTTGGACAGTGCGATCCTGTTGCTTAAGGGACTGCTAAATAGCATGCTTCGTATTCGGCACACCTCATAGCTGTGCTGTATAGTAACCCAGTATTATTCTGGTTACAATGCTCCTTGCAGTCAAGAAACAGAGCACCTTAGGAGCTGGAGCAGGTCAACAATAGGATAGAAACCAGCAGGTGCCCTATTAGGTTACAAGAAATCCTATTTCCACAAAGCATTCGAAGTCATGGAAAAAGATAATACCAGGACTGACTGGCAGAAGCAACTTAGATGGGGCACAAAACTGTACTCCAGTGCCACTGGAATTCCCTGACCCACAAGCATCCAGTACAGCTTTTTTGTTGGTTCAGTTGTCTCACTAATAAGTCAGGCATAAATATCTTGGTAAAAACAGTTGGACTTGAAAATTGGTCCAGGTGTTTTTTAAGAAAGCTAGAAAGTAAGATTTTTACTTGTTGGTCTGGAAATCCTAATATGCAGTTTTCAAAAGCTTGTTTTTACTGCTTTGCCATCTGCCCACAAAAGAAAATTCTCTATGCCACTCATTCCATGTGGAGAACTGAAATACAATCTTTGTTTTAAAGCTCATTACTTGTGGAATTTTATTTTATCTTATTTTGATGGACGGGGGACATACATTTTTAGATTTATAAGTGCTGCTGCCAGGCACATACTGCAAACAATCAGTCCACTGTCTACAGAAAGCAGATGCCATGGTGTAGTATAATGAGGTCATAGTGGGGTTGTAATATTAACAATTGGAACAAATATGCTAATATGTCTGCAGTTTGTAACTTTCTCACAGGCAAGCGCACTCACATAAATTACTAATTCTATACAGCTAATCATAGGATTTTATGTTGAAGAAAAATAACAACAGCGATTGGTTAAAAATAGTATCTCTCCAGTCCTTCTTCTTTTGCCATATTGTCAGTCAGCGCAGAGGGGCTGACCCAAAAGACATTTGCGACTCACTCTTTTGCTGAACAGAGCCAGAGTTAGAGCAGCCTCATCGCTGTTCCGAACAGCACATCAGAGATGCAGGGCTCTCCTGCTCTGGGCAAATACCTTCAGTACATTACTGATTAGTCACATCCTCGGCCCACCCCAAGTAAAAGAAGTGGAGAAAGCATAGATGCTCCTGCCTTTTAGTCAGTATCTGCACCTTGTGATTCTCTGTGTATCGAGGACATAGAAGGAAGAAAAAGGCAGTCTGGCTTTTTGGAAAAATTAGGAAATGTCATGTCAGCAAGAGCAACTCGTGCTACAATATGAACAGCTTCTTAATATGAAACTGTTTCATATGAATGCTGAGTACCAATTCTTCTTCAAATGGTTGTTTAATATTAATTGCTTTTGAGCTATAAACCCCCTGTTGTCTCATTTGTGGTTGGAAGTCTTAAGACAACGATGGGTGACTCTATACACTTATACCATTTTCTCCTCTAATGCTTCATCTGCATTTTATAACAGTATTTAAATATTTTAATTTAGCCCAATAAGACATACTATAAATGACCCACCATTAATGCTTTCTGGAGAAAGGCAAACTGTAATTTCAACAGCAGCATGTGATCCTGAAACACTTTGCGCCTTGCTGGAGGAGCAACGTGTAGTACTTGATTCATATTAGATTAATAGATTATTAATTGAACCATGAAATATCAGATTTCCCTTATTCAGACAAAATAGTATCTTTCTAAACTTGAAAGTATGCCACAAACAAAAAATCCCCTTGCTTGCAATGAACAGCAGCTACTTGTAATCTTGGGGAGTAGGTGAGGCAGGGAGAGGGAAAAATAAAAGCTACTCCCATCCCATTTCACTGCTACACAGGACTTGCTTTTAACAATTCCCTGTGATCAATGAAGCCATTTGCTCAGTGCTGCATTTTGGGTTTTGGACAGAGAAAGAGAAGATTAATTACTCTGTTCCCAGTTGTTAGATTAATGATACAGCACTGAATGCTAATCTGTCCCCTTGAAGGGTACTGAGGGAATGATCCAAGGCAGGACTATGAAAACATCAGTAGGACCAAATTATTAAAAAAAGATTTGAAGAATATCAGTGTGCAAGTGTATGCTTAAAACAGGGGAAAAAGACAAAAAACTACCCCAGCCAAATCCACAGGAACTTCTTCCTTTTTATGTCTTCTCCTGCAGCATAGCCTAAAGGATTGCTGACCTGTTCAAACTCATCACACAAAAAGGTTTTCTACTGAAACAATAAGAAAATTCTTTCGCTTTGCTGTAAACTGCTTTTTAGCAGTATTATGCCAAAACAAACTTGATCTGAAACTTACTAAACATGAAGCCTGAAGTTTCTAAAGACATCTTCTGAAGTCAAAGTCTCTGCTACAGTATTTGGAAAGGCAATAAATCCTAAATGGTACAGAGGACAATGAGATCTCAAATCTAGGAAGCCTCAAAACTGCAGGAGGTTTAGAGAGCAGTCTTGATTTTGAGGCTGCTGGCTATATTTAAATCCCCCAGTGTTCTATTTTTTTTTTTTTAAATATTTTTTTAGCATAACAGGCAGATTAGTCTCTATGGTGAAGGTGCTTTACAAAGAGGATGCCTGATTATGCTTTACGTCTACGTGATCTGATTCAGAAAACTGGGATGCGAGTATCACGTTAACAAACTTGAGAAACACTGCCTGAATCTGTTCGTGGTTTTATACAGTGGCCACAAGGAACTGCATTAGAGAACCAATTTAAATTTATATTTGTAAGCATTGTAACATAAACCTTGGTGTCATAGGAAGATTATGTGGTATTCATGAGTAGTGTTACGAATCTACACTTCCAGTAATTAAAAGCATATTTTAGCCTCATACCCAGCTCACAGTTTTGCTGAAGGCAACAGTAATGCTTCAGTGTTAAAAATCGAAAGATGAGTTTTGAAAGAGCTCTCTGCAAGCACAGCCTCTATACTTAATAAGGAACAATTAGTACTTCCATGTGTCTTAGTAAATACCAAGTTGTCTTTATTCTTTGCTTTTAAGCCAACATCCTTGCTGAAAGTGATGCAAGTTTTGAGTCACATAAAGAATACAGAATTAGGTCAAGGTTTCTTTAAAAAATTACATTTAACACAAAATTCCTGAAAATTTGCAGAGAAGTGATCAAGACTGATAGATATGAAACACCCTCATTAAACATAAACCATATAAGACACAATATGTTGTCTTTAGTGACTTAGACACTGTGTGTTCACAAGCAAGTCCAACTACATTTCTCTTTGCCGTACATACTTCCTAGAGGTTATGCTTTGTCTTACAGAAATTAATGCATTCCCAAGCAACTACGCAATAATTGGAAGGTACACAGCTCTCTCTGTTACCAAGATATTACTTTAATTACAAACTTAGGACTGCATACTGGAACCTATTCGGTGCATATTAATAAAATGTTGTTTCAAATTACTTGCACAAATATGTGATAAATTTCTTATTCACATGTACACATGTGAATTGCAGGTGAAACCAGTTCTGTTTCCAACTAAAGCCATAGTTCAACAGCTTTCTCATAAAGAGTGTGTCTTCTTACTGCAAATAGTAGTGGCAATTGCTCTGCAGACACTAAGAGACAGCATCAGATTAATTAATTTCCTGGGAACGCTAAATAAAGTTAAGTTCACAGACAAATACTTAGAGGATTAGGGCCAAAGCACGTGTATGCTAATGAAATGATCTTTAGTCCTGGGAATGTATCTATTATCTTCCAGGGATATTCCTATATTCACTGTACTAGTATATTTTAAAATTAAGGAGGAACATTAGCAAATTGAAATGAATAGCCTTGAAATGTGTCCTGGTTTCAGCTAGGACAGAGTTAATTGTCTTCCTAGTAGCGGGTACAGTGCTATGGTTTTGAGCTAGGTGTGAGAAGAATGTTGATAACACACTGGTGTTTTCAGTTGTTGCTAAGTAATGTTTGGTCTAAAGTCAAGGATTTTTCCGCTTCTGATGCCCAGCCAGCAAGAAGGCTGGAGGCGCACAAGAAGTTGGGAGGGGACACAGCCAGGACAGCTGACCCAAAGTGGCCAAAGGGGTATTCCATACCATGTGACATCACATCTAGTATATAAACTGGGGCAAGTGGGGGCGGGGGGGATTGCTGCTTGGGGACTAACTGGGCATCAGTCGGTGGGTGGTGAGCAATTGCATTGTGCATCACTTGTATAGTCTAATCCTTTTATTATTACTATTGTCATTTTATTAGTGTTGTTATTATCATTATTAGTTTCTTCTTTTCTGTTCTATTAAACTGTTCTTATCTGAAACCACGAGTTTTAGTTCTTTTCCCGATTTTCTCCCCCATCCCACTGGGTGTAGGGGGGAAGCGAGTGAGCGGCTGCATGGTGCTTAGTTGCTGGCTGGGGTTAAACCACGACAAAATGTATTAGTAAAAGCAAGCTGTGCCTTTTAATAAAGAACATTAACTCATACAAAACAAAGCAAAGCATCAGGGAACACAAATCATTACTTAACAGCATAGGGCCTGTTGAGTCACTTAAGTGCATTTTACATTTGCAAAAGACTGCAGGGATGAGACCCTCAATGTGTATGGAAACATATGCAACCTCATGTTATTTTCCTAAGAGTTTATCAAGTTAAGAGATACAGCTATTTACAAATGCAAGTGTGTAAAAGACAAGGATTATGGATATTCAATGTCCTCAATGGAAAGCAAATTGCTTAAAACATAAAAATTATATACTTAGTCTACAGTTGGTTCAAAGACTGGTTTGTGTAGCCTCACATAAAATGAATTTAAATACAGACCTCTAGAGACTGCTAAACAAAACTTCTCCGCAAAGGCTGGCCTTGCTGATTATGCTTGATTTATGTGTTGATTCATGTTTTTCTGATTCTCCAAGAAATATAAATCACTATAACGCATTACATATTATTTTTCGTATGCACTAGTGACCTGTTAATCTGATTTTTCCTCTATTCAAAAACAAAAAAAGGAGAGAATTCATAAACAAATAAGGATTGCAAAGAGCTTTTTTACAAAGTTCAAGTTTTAATTAATGAGGCCATTATAGCTAGAAGCACTTGTTAAACATATAGCCCTAATAAATCCCATCAATCACTCTCCCTCTTTAAGTACTCATGAGTTGCAAGAAATTAAACAAGCACCAGTCTTGGGTAACAGAGCAACCATTTTTTTCTATTTTATTAAATCTCTAATTATCTAGCAACTTTCCTCTTGTGTCACACTCTATTCTCTTGTCGGTGTCTTCATCAGGGTGGTGCACCTGCATCTGGACAGAAAAAACACAGCTCATTCACTGCCAAATTACAGACTAAGGACTCATGCAGGTATTCTCTCCCATCAGCCTGAAAGAAGAGCCTGTCACTAAAGTTGTAGGTTCTCCAGAGCCCCGGTAGTTCTCAGTATCACTATCACTGTACTCTATGTAAAGGAGTTTTCCTCCAAAGGTAATGCTGACCAAGAGACAAGGAAATACGATACAGTTTACCTTCTGCTTTTCTTTGAAAGAATCTCTTGCTACTGTAATCTATTATAAATTACAACACAAGTAATAGCATATCTCTCAGCTCAAAAACAACTGGAAACAGTGCATTTCTTCTCAAGCAAGAGAAAAGGAGAAAGCTTAAATAACAACAAAGTGTAGTAGGTAAACCTAAGAACAAAGGCTCCAGTAGTGACTCAAGAAAAAAATTTAGCTGGTTATTTAAGCAGTAACGATATCTTTAGAGAGGAATTGTTATGAAACTTCCAGGTGTAGAGCATGAAATTTTCCAGCCTGAAAAGAATGACAAAGTCCTCTGACTGGTGGGGGTGTTAAACTTCAAGTTTCTGTTGATGAAGAAGCCATCACACAGTCAATTATATGTTTCAAAAGCTAAAGATCATGCAAGACTGATATTAACATGCCACAGAGAAGACCAGAGAATTATACATATTGCAGCTATTAATTTTAATCTACTTGAACCTCAGATTTTTAATACAGAAGTATTTTTTCATAGGAAACAGTCATGCTAGATTAACCAAATGTTCCTCTTCACCGGTGCCATGGAAAAACTATGTCCCATAGAAGATGTGTGAGTTAAGAGAAAACAGAGGAACAAATCAGTTACTGACTGAAGCTCTCCCAGGAATACCCACTCTACTGTGGGCAACAGAGAGCTGAACAGCCATCTGTGTGCCCATCTCCATCACTTACTTTTTTGAAAGCCCTTTTATATTTTGGGCGTTCATAACAACCTGTGGCAATGAGATCCAACATTGATTTTAAGCTTAAGACCCGCTGAGCAGTAATTTCACAAAAAAACAGATGCGATGCCTAGTAGTGCTTTTCATAGTGAAGCTGCATGGCTGTATTGGGGCTGCATTGCAAGGTTTTGGTAGTGGGGGGGCTACAAGGGTGGCTTCTGTGAGAAGCTGCTAGAAGCTTCCCCGATGTACAAAAAAGCCAATGTCAGCCGGCTCTGACAGACCCACCACTGGCTAAGGCCGAGCCCATCAGCGATGGTGGTAGTGCCTTTGGGATAACAGATTTAAGAAGGGGAAAAAGTTACTGTGCAACAGAAACTACAGTTGGAGAGGAGCGAGAATACGTGAGAGAAACAACTCTGCAGACACCAAGGTCAGTGAAGAAGGAGGGGGAGGAGGTGCTCCAGGTGCCAGAGCAGAGATTCCCCTGCAGCCCATGGTGAAGACCATGGTGAGGCAGGCTGTCCCCCTGCAGCCAATGGAGGTCCACGGTGGAGCAGATATCCACCTGCAGCCCATGAAGGATCCCACGCGAGAGCAGGTGGGTACCCAAAGGAGGCTGTGACCCTGTGGGAAGCCCACGCTGGAGCAGGCTCCTGGCAGGACCTGCAGATCTGTGGAGAAAGGAGCCCAAGCTGGAGCATGTTTTCCTGCAGTACTTGTGACCCTGCGGGGGACCTGCGTTGGAGCAGTGTGTGCCTGAAGGACTGCAGTCCGTGGAAGGGACATATGCTGGAGCAGTTTGTGGAGAACTGCAGCCCATGGGAATGACCCACGATGGAGAAGTTTGTGAAGGACTTTCTCCCATGGGAGGGACCCTACACTGGAGCAGGGGAAGAGTGAGGTGTCCTCCCCCTGAGGAGGAAGGAGAGGCAGAGCCAAGGTGTGGCGAGCTGACCCTAACCCCCTGTTCCCCTGTGCCACTGGGGGTAGGAGGGAGAGAGAACTGGGAGTGGAGTTGAGCCAGGAAGGACAGAGGGATGGGGGGGAAGGTGTTTTTAAGATTTGGTTTTATTTCTCATTATCCTACTCTGATTTGATTGGTAATAAATGAAACTGATTTCCCCAAGTTGAGTCAGTTTTGTCTATGATGGTAATTGGTGAGTAATTTCTCCCTGTCCTTATCCTGATCCACGAGACTTTTGTTATAGTTTCTCCCCTGTGTCCAGTTGAGAAGAAGAGTGAGTGATAGAGTGGGTTTGGTGGGTACCTGGCATCCAGCCAGGGCCAACCTGCTACAATGGCATTTTAATATTAATTGCAAATTCAATTTTCCATTCCAGGTAACATTTATTTGCCACAGTGTCGTGCTTTCGGTTTCAGTCCAGCCGGTAACAAAGCACCATGAAGCCACTCGCTCACTCCCCACCCCCTCCCCTGGCCACGGTGGGATGAGGAGAAAATACAAAGGCAGGCTCGTGGGT
>VYZV01037025.1:62459-74566 GCA_013401275.1 Pandion haliaetus | reverse complement strand
GGGGAGCTTCCAGCAGCTTCTCACAGGAGCCACCCCTGCAGCCTCCTCCCCCACTACCAAAAAAACCCCATGTCACACAAACCCATAACATCATCTCACCTGACTTTAGGTCAGAAAGACAACACAAGATTTTTCTGCATGTTTTATACAGCCATCTTCAAATGGGATATAACTGATGCCAGGGAAAACAAAGACCACTCTAAATGATATTAAATTTCAGTTCTTCTGATGAAGTAAAGGTGCTCATAATATAGAAGGCTACAGATGACTAGATCCTACCAATCCTGGGATCCTTTTATACTCAATAGGCATTTCAAGGAAGCAATTTATCTGATTAGTTTAAATGGCTTTAGTGCAAAAAAGAATCCTGTTCTGGAAGTACCTACATCCACGGACTATAAAAGCAGCCTGCAGCAAATGGGCTAAGACATAGATGTCCTATTGTCAGTGACTGTATTGTCAGATGACTCCCATCACAAGAGTGCAGCATATGCAGATAATTTCCAGTTAAATTAATATACTTCCTGGAATGCAATCATGCATGTTTTAATCAAGATTAGAATGTCTTGTTAAAAGAGGGCATCTCATAATATTGCCTAAAGCAGGACCTAAATAGACAAAAAAAAAAAAAAAAAAAAAAAAAAAAAAAAAAAAAAAAAAAAAAAGAAAAAGAATCATAGAATAGTTTGGGTTGAAAAGACCTTGAAAGATCATCTAGTCCAACCCCACTGCTGTGGGCAGGGACATCACTAGATCAGGTTGCTCAAAGCCCCACCCAACCTGACCTTGAACACTACTAATGATGGAGCATCCACAGCTTCCCTGGGCAACCTGTTTGAGTGTCTCACCACTATCATCATAAAAAATTTCTACCTTATATCCAACCTAAATCTACCCTCTTTCAGTTTAAAACCGTTGCCCCTTGTCCTGTCACTACAGACCCTGGTAAAAAGTTTCTCTCCATCTTTCTTACAAGCCCCCTTTAAGTATTGAAAGGCCACAATAAGGTTTCCCTGGAGCCTTCTCTTCTCCAGGTTGAACAACCCCAACTCTCTCAGCCTTTCTTTACAGGGGAGGTGTTTCAGCCCTCTGATCATTTTTGTGGCCCTCCTCTGAACCCACTCCAACAGGTCCACATCTTTCCTCTGCTGGAGACCCCAGAGCTGGATGCAGTAACTCCAGGAGGTGTGTCAGGAGAGCAGTGTAGAGGGGGAGAATCACCTTCCTCGACCTGCTGGCAACACTTCGTTTGATGCAGCCCAAGATATGGTTGGCTCTTGGGCTGCAAGCACATATTCTCAGCTCATGTCCAGCTTCTCATCCACCAATATCCTCAAGTCCTCCTCTGCAGGGCTGCTCTCAATCCATTCCTCACCCAGCCTGTACTGATACAGGGCATTGCCCTGACTTCATTAGGTTCACATTGGCCCATTCCTCAAGCCTGTCAAGCTTCCTCTGGATAGCATCCTTTCCCTCATGCATATCAAATGGGTCACTGAATTTCTTGCAAATGTTTAATTATATGCAAATGCTTATAAAATGGCTTCTTTTAAACCTAGAGAATATCACATTTGGATTTCGTGTTGAAGTCAGTTTTAAAAGGTATGTCTTTTATAGGCAGCATAGACTTTTCCTGTCTTGTGTAAATAATATTTCTGTCTTAAAACCAAACGCTTCCATTTTAATCTTTTTAAATAAGGATGAGGGGAGAATACTGCAAACTAAGAGTACTATTGGATTTCAGGCTACTATGTATTTTTTATTGTTTTCTTAAAAATCCCAAACCTACTGGAGATGGGCGGGAACCCCCACCCTGTTCCCTCATGCTGTATTAGACCTTGCTGAAACACTAACACAGCACTCCTTCACTAAACCTGACTTCTCAGACAGCAGCAATGCTTAGTATTATCTCCTTTATCCTGTATTGTTCTGCTTAGATCAGCCCTCTGTTTAAAAATGTATTTTTCACCACAATCTATTTAAAGCCTTCCCACGACTTCTGTTCCTTAAATTAAAGTGAGCATCCTACATAAAACCAGGAGGCTTCAGCTCTGTATGTCAGTCCATACATAGTTTGGAGATAGATTGCACAGATTATAAAGATTAGTTATGCAAGGTTTTTTGGGGAAAGGCCTGATTCTGCAGCTCCTTTTTCATATATCTCCACCCTTACTTGATAGAAGTAATAAGTCACAGATTTAGACCCAGACATCTAAAATCCAGTTAGTATGGTAGATAAACTTGTTTTCACTCAGGTATTTACAATTTTCACTCTATTGTGCTTTCACACCAGTTTTCAGACCGAAGTTCCTGTGTCTGTTACTAAGATTTGTTGGGGCAATTGCTGTGGTTCCTCCAGCTGCAGCTGAACCACCCCATGATGCTTTCCGCTCCATTGCAGGAAGGCTTCTGGACACTTGGAGGAAAATGTAGACAGGTACTAGAGAACTAGCAGCATAAACTGATTTAATTTTTGTTGACCCCTGAGGTGAACAGGGGATGTACAGTGGCTGACATGAAAGTAGAACTGGGGGCCTACTTCATACCTATGCCTATGTCATTAGCTTGGGAGAGTTGGGGGTCACCACGCAAACAAGATGAGTAACTCACTCCTCTGTTGCAGTATGGACATATGGAGATGTGAAATTGTAACAGAGCCACAAACTGACCCGGTCCAGGCCTCCTGTGTCAGCACATTTGCATTTAAAAGACAAAGATAAACCTGCAAAATATTAAAAATGCAACCATGTACCAAACCTTTAACATGATGCTTTAAACTACAGCCAAATTTTGGCATAGTAAAACATCTGTGAATTATTTCATCCACTGAAATGAAATGCTCTGAATATTTGGAAAATGTGGTCAACACATCTTACATGCTCAAAGTTAAACCAATAATGCATCTAGAGTCTGGACAGAAATTCCCCAGGTCAGATTTGGGGATTTAGAGCATATTTTGTGGCGCAGCCCTTCTTAGTATGAGCATAGTCCACTTCATAGTATCATTTGCAATTTCCCCCCAAAGAATTTCCTGCTAGTGATAGGACACTAGCAATTTATCTCCCTCATTCTAAGTCATTCTAGAGGCTTTCATGGCTTTTGATCTTTTATACCATCTCCCTTAAACATTTTATGAGATACTGTGGCTCACTTCATTACTTGGAGAATGGATGTTCCCTGTACCCTTCTGAGCTACTGGAACATCATTGCTGGAATTATATTTAAGCAACTGTATTTGAGATTGGAATTGGTCCCTTGCTCTTATCTACGTATCACCACTAAATTTTGCATCAGTTCTGCTTCAGGACAATCAGTGAATGATAGCTGAGCATAGCCCACTGATGATGCCTCATGCAACCTTTAATGGGTTTCTTCTTCACTTCTTAGAAAGGTATGTGCACGTCTGTCTGGGTAGAGGTGTGGTAAGGGAGGAAGAATTAAAGAAATAAACATGTTAGTTACCTTGTTATAAAAGCCTATGAAGAGACAAGGTACCTGTAATGTTTACCTTAAGGTAGTTAGCAAGATCCTCACTATAGCCTTGGTGAGGGTGTTTATCCACCATATCATGACTTTTTCTCTTTCAGAATAGCTAAAATGTAATAGTAATCCTGTGGTTATAGAAAAGACCAATTTTGTTGTTACTGGGGTCAAGGAACTGATCAGATTAAGTATTTCTGACTACTGGAGACTTGTTCTTCAACAATGAAACACAAACATTCTTATTTTTAATAAACACAAAATATTTCATATTTTACATTTCATAAAGCCTTTTATATCATCTGGTCTGACACAAAATTTCAGAATGAAACAATGTTTTTAAAAATGCATGTGAATTCTTCACCTCCTCTTTCACCAGATGTTTTAATTCCAACGAGTATTTCAGTCTCATTCACAGATCACAGTAATAGATCAATTTTTTTTTGATAGAACAGCTCCCTGCTGAGAAGTTCAGTTTCATCAAAATATACACATTTTTATAGGAGTATGTCAACTTGAATGAAATGTTTTAAGGAATAAATCAAAAGTAATTATTTCAATTAATTTTGCCATTAAATACAAATATTTTGCTTTACATATAGTATGTAGAATAGCATATTTAGTGCTTTAACATAGTCAAGTTGAACAAAACAATTGCTCAGTCCAGAACACAATAACTTAGCCCTATTTTGGGGTTCTGTCATCTGAAAATGAAAGTTTTAGTGGGTTGATTGCTTTGGAAAGGTTTTGGGTTTTTTTGAGAGAGTTGGGGAGAGAAGAAAGATTGGAAATTGCTGGGGAAAAGAGTTCCATTTTAAGCTAAGTATATTCCACAAAGACACAGTATACATTTCAACCCTACGGTAAGGAGCTGTCTCCTATGCTTTCTTAAATCATCAGTATCACCAGTTCTTACTGCTTTTTGTAAGTAAAACTGTAAGTAAACTTCAAAACATCTTTCAAAGTCATTATTATAATCTCCATTTCCAGGTAAGACCAAGGCATGACAAAATTTTCCAAAGGCTCTCTGGTATGTCATTGTTCAACTCTCCTTCCTGATTAACAATTCATTTCAGCTAGCTGGTGTGGAGTGGCCGACAAAGGATTTGCTGTTCTTGCAACTCTCTTAGCAGCAGTACACCAGAAAGACATAGCTGCCCTGGACCACACATTGGCATCCTCTCCTCCAACTCTCTATGGAAACAAGCCTAGCCAACAGTACATACCATCAACAACAAAAGGTATGATGTTAGGTCATCATTTTTATCCATATACAATCTTTAATATCATTAGAGCATCTGCATACAACACCTGCCTCTCAGCCTAGGGCACAAGTGGCAACAGCCATGGGAATTTGTTCAGTTATTCCCATTCTCCTAACCTCTCTCCCTGAAACTTCTCCTGCCTGCAAAATGAAGTAGCATGGCACGGAGAGTCTCTTACTTCATTTAAGTAGACTTTCACCAAAAGACTTCCTATATTTCCTTTTTTTAAAAATCGGAGTCTTTCAACAACAAAACAGAAACAAAAAACCCAAATGCTAGAGTTTACCCATGTGCCATTTTGCATCCTGTTTCTGAAATGAGAGTTGACAGGCCAACATATGTGACCAATAACTGCTATTCAGAGTTAAGCTCTGCAAATGGTGATTGACGTGTAGCTGGGCATGCCATTAACCAAGGGAGTTATCAACTATAGCCTAGCTAAAATAAACTCCAAGAAATTTCCTCTGGGTGTTAATCACTCTGAGTACTGTTCTTTCCCACACACTAGGCAAAGATTCTTGACCTTCTGATTTGGAGCAAAACTGCCCCTATTAATTAAATAATTTGTCCATTATCACCTGAAGACATATGTAAGCTTTTCACCCTACACAAGAGAGAGAACAGAGTAAGTAAACAAATGTCTATTGTAAACATGACTAAATCCCCAAGCTTGCTTCATTTGCTACAGTGCATATGCCATCCTAATACCACTTAGCGTGTATGTCTACAGCAAAGCACATTAACACATATTTTAAATCTCTAATGGTTAAGTCTTTGCACAGCACTTTCAAATGAAACAGTCCAAAGCTGGGAAAATTGATTAAGTCAGTTACCTTTCAACTCGAATGGCTGGACTTATGCCTGACCTGAAGTACAGCTTTGTAGAACATCTGTCCTTATCTTCTAACTGGTGTCACATCTTTCATAGTACTTTCTACTGAGATGACAACACAACATCAAATGTCTTTATCATAAAACCTAGCTTTTCCCATATAACTGCAGCCATGAAATTAGTTTAGTTTTGGGGAGTAACACTTTTGCAAAATAAAGCAACATGGGTTTGTTTTTCTGTCTGCTAAAAGGCAGATTGTCAGTTCTGCAGGGTAAGTCTTTGTTCACACAGTGGAAGACCTACAAGATCATCAGGACTAAGGGTCTTATAGTTGGAATGAAGCCCTTTTTTAACAGCACCTTATGGTAAAAGAATTCTGAGAATTTTTTACATTGATGCTGTCCCATATGTCTGGCTCACAAATTTTAGAAATGAAGATGCATAAAGTTATTGGTACATTTAACTTTTTAACAGATGATGTATACCTCTAGCCCTTGTGCAAGGTTTCAGCACCTGATAGAAAATGTCTATTTACACATGCTACGTACAGACCTCAAGACTGAAAAAGCCAAACACCTTGCAGTTTGATCAGAAAACTAAGCCTTATGTTTTAGCTGCTTTTAGAAACATTAAAAATCCAACACCCCAGAATATTGCAGTGTCTTTTTAAAAGGCATTAGAAAGAAAAGCTTGCTAGGAAAAGTTTTCCAGAGGATTTATGAAACAAAATTCCATTGATCGTCCCATTAGAGCTTTATACTGCAATGCAAAGGGGCCTGTAAAGGACAGGTACCATCAGGAATGGTTCTTTCAAGAAAAGATAGGTCAGGCAGTTTAATGGAGAGAGAATGGGAAGTTACAGGGGCTGTTGTGAGTGTTTAACCCCCTTTGTATTCTTCAGAGGTCATTTTTATCCTCCTTAGCTTTCTGTCTGCTGCCTTCCTTCTCTTTGCCTCCAAGCTCTTGAAGTTTATGAACTATTCCTCTTTCTTTCAAGTGTGCTTACCAGGGCAACTTCTGATTCTGTAGTGCTAAATAGTCCTATTTTCATTCTCAAGGCTTTCAAACAAGCTTCATTCACAATTTCTGTATAAAGACTGCTTCCTCTGCTTTCCTAATGCAATTTTAAGATGAGAGTCTGGTAATCTTTTCCTTTCCCACAGGCTCCTCCTGGTCTCCTCTCCCACATAGTTGTTTTCCCTCTGGGCCTCTCTCTGTCCCTCTCTTCTGTACTTTATTTTCTGAGTAACCTAGTTGAGTCTCAGGAATGCACCCTGGCATTTTAAAATGTACTGCTGTCAAGAAAAATAGAGAGCTGATTCCCCTGTTGTTATGTAGGAATAGCACACAAACAGACAGAGCTGCCCCTTTCCTTCTCTTCCCCTTCCTTTAGCTCTTCTCAAGTACCTCAAAAAGGCAAACCCATTTAGTCAGCCCCTGGCGTAGCACCAACCAATGGCACAAGCATCAGCCAAAGGATGTTCAGAAAGACTAAAAAATATTTTCAAGCTTAGGATTGTCAAAGAAAATTTCCAATTCCGGTTCAATGATAGAAAGAAGAGAAGAGAATGTAAAAAAAGTGCTACCAGTTCTCTTCTTTGTCATGCTCAAACTTCCAGCTGCACACTTACAGGGACAGGAGTCCTAGATTGGCAAAGCCTACCTCCCTGATGAGGTTAAAAGTACATTTGGAAAGGCGAGGGATTGAGATAGCATTTCCCCTCTTTCTTCCAGACCCCTCTCTTCCCTCTGGGTTTGCCCTACAGTTTGGTGAGCTTTAGTGTTGTCCAGATGTCTAGGGAAGGAGAAGGAGGTTAAAGACAGAGGCCAAAAAAGTGGGGAGGAGGCAGTATTAGAAATCCTAGAGCATGGTCAGGGTGGGGGGCAGCAAGGCTCGATCCAAAGACGTAAAAAAAAAACCAAAAAAAACCCAAGGACTAGGAGAATGTACTGGAACTAGTCTGAAAACTCAAGGGAACCTCAGGGAAAAAAATCAGCACTATTGGTTATTAGTATCTCTTGGGGCATACCTACCTCACGAGCTCAAGACAAACAGATAAAGTGCATTTCTCCACAAACCTGTTTTCTCCAGTAACAGTTTCCAGATTTTCTAGACCGCAACGACAAAATCTGTCTTCCTAAAGCTAACTCCTCTACAACATTTACAGGTGTAAATTCATAGAAACAGACAATAGAAAAAATCATGGAGATAGACAAATTAGACAAGATCCATGATCTCATACCCTAGGATTTCTGGTCCAGAAACACAGATGATGCTTGAGAAACAACTAAAGCCTTTTCTGGGCAATCATGCAGTAAGAGCAAGCTAAAGGTGGAAAGGTTTGGGGGTTGGGGTGTTTTGTTATGTTGGCCAGGAAGCCTCTCTTGAGGCTGTAAAGAAACTTTCTCAACACAGCCATAATATGAGCTTTAACAAAGATAAATGTAATGTCCTACACCTGGAAAGAAGTAATCAATCCCAAGCAGCAGCACAAACTGGGGACTGATGGGCTGAGGAGCAGCTCTGCTGAAAGGGACCTGGGTGTGGTGGCAGGCAGTGAGCTGAATGGGAGCCAGTGGTGGGAAGAGAAGGTGGCCAGCAGTGTCCTGGTCTGCACCAGTAAAAGTAGTCAGGAAATCAAGGAATATGGCTATTTCAGTCTACTTGGCATTTATTAGGCCACACCTGGAATACTGTGACCAGTTTTGGTGCCCTCAGTTGGAGAAGTTGGGAAGGGTCCAACAGATGCCACCAGGATTATTAGGAGGTTGGAGAACGTGACATATGAAGAAAGGTTGGAGGAACCAGGTTTGCTCAGTCTCAAGAAGAGAAGGCTCAAGGGCGATCTAATCACACTTCTTGAATATCTGAAACGTTAGTTATAGAGGAAACAGAGCTACTCTCTTCACAAGGATGCCTGCTGACAGGACAGGAGCCAGTGGGCATGAGCTGCTTTGAGGGAAATTCTGCCTGGATACAAGAAAAAAAAAAAAATTCTTCCCCATGAGAGCAGCTGGAGATTGGAAGAGGCTGCCCAGGGAAGTGGTGGACTTTCATGCTGGAAATGCTCAAGATTGTTTGAATGAGTTGTTGTACTGACCTGGGTTAAAGAGAAGGTTGGACCAGATAATCTCCAGAGTCCAATCTGAACTTTCTGTGAATCCCTATCTGTGCACAGTCTTGCTAGCTATATGAATAGTATTGTCAGTCCACAATAATTTTATCCCTCAAGCACGAGGCTTCTACTACTCTGGGGATATGTGATATTTATTTTCAGTCATTACTAATCTTTCACAAGCAGTTTACACTTTAGTTATCTTTAAAGGGAGGAGGAGCATGGGAGGCAATAACAGAGTTCTCCCATGACAGTTTCTTTTGCAGTCAAGGAGAGTTATATTATGGGAGGATTTTTTTAACCTTCAGTAAGAAAGCTTAATTAGGGATCAAGAACAAATGTTATAGCACAGAAGAGGCACCTCTGAACACTTATTCTTATTGGGCTTTTGTTCCAATTAAGCTGGTTAACAAGGGATGTAAGAGCTTTTGAACCTGAAGAATACTCAAAGACTTCAGATAGCTATTACAATTTTAAATTTTACTTGAGCTGAAAAATCTGAGGAAGTGGGGCCTTTTGAAGGCTAGACATACTGTGAAGAAATGGTGAGGAACCTGTACAGCTCTTTCTTCATTAAAATATTTCAAAACTGCAAGGAACAAGCTTATGCTGAAACTCAAGAACAAATTTCTTATTGTTCAAGAAAATATGAATGAAAATAAAAATAAAAAAAAAATCAGGAAAGAAAGCCTGGTTTTGCTCTCACACTATCACCTGATCTGTTAAGCATTTGTCACAAGGGTGCAAATTTACTCACAGACATACTTGAGTAACTACAGTAACACAGTATTTTGAAGGGGGAATCCACCCCACCTCCCTGCTCCCACTGACTTCAGCAGAAGCAAAATCAGGATTCAGAGCTGCACATATCAGATCGAGAAAGGCTAAGAAGCAAAAGGTGCAACCTTGCAATACCCTACATTGATTACACACCAGTAAGGGGCATAGGTGTGGATGGATAGGTAAAGCTAAGGAAGAGACAAAGCTTTCCTTCGCTGGCACTTACCAAAACACTGTAACAGCAACAGATTATTTTTCCATTAGAGCAAAGAACAGTAGCATTTAATCCTCTAGTTGTTCCCTAATGTACCACAATTTGAGTCCTGGCAAACACAAAGTCTTGTCTTACAAATCCAGATGGCAGGAGAGAAAAAAAGAGCGTAAACATAAATATGAAGGAAAGTCCTTGTGATTTTGTTGAAGACTAAAAAAACAACCTCAGTTTTTCCAAGAGAAATACTGATCACTTCATATGAGACCTTACATTTCACAAGGAAAGTATATGGCATGATTCCTTTAATCCACTCTATTTTACATAAACATCCAGGTAAAGTTAAAAATGCTATTTTCTAGCGATGTAAAACCTGCATCGGAATGGCATACATGGCTACATGAGTTAGCACAGTCATTCTTTATTCATGAACTTTAATGAGCTGTACATGCAAAAGGGACAAGATACTTTTCAGAATTTGTAGCTATAATTTTGCTGTGACTAAATTCGCTCTTTTTTGTTGCACAGAGGACATACATAAAAGGGAGGCCAGTTTCAGGAGGATTTGTTTTGTATCAGTTTTTCCCAGATATCTAGAATTAGCCTGAAGGATCCTTTTAGAGAGCAAGTAAATATATATAAAATATTAGGACAACACTGCAATGCAAAAAGGATGTTAAATTGCTCATCCAAGGAGATGACATAACGAATACTGACATAATTTCCAAGCAGCAAAGCAAAACTAGGTCAAATCACATTGACCTATCTAACATAATAAGCCTTTTTTTTCAGATTTTTTACAATGTAGACTGTGTCTACAGGCATTAATGTCCCCTGTTATCAATGTATAGTGTTGCCACTCTGCTTTAATGTCTTATCACCATGTTGTGTTAATTAGACCAAAACAATATAGTGCACTTTTGAACTGCTTAACTCCCAGTTTGAAATCTCTGCTAAACTATACTTCTGAGGTTATACAGTTCAAAATGAAGTCATAGTTATTAACTCTTTATGGTTACTTGTTTCAATAGGTCCTACTAGGCCACTCATAGGGTAACTTTGCATACAACTCAAAATCTAAGCTTCATAAGTTGCATATTATTTGTCAAAAACAAGGTCTGCATAGCTCACACCTCTCAGTAAGCAAAGTGCGTGCTAATTTTGATGCCACTTAACACAAGGCAGAACCCAGGCATACAGACTCTCCTGAGCATCACACGAACAAATCTGCTCGGTGTTGGACCATCACATGTCCCTGCCCAAGAACTTTATCCACATGTGGCGCTCTGAAAGGGATGGTCTTTTTCCTTGCTCAGGGCAGCCTTCCTTTCTCCTGCTCCTGTTGTTCCTCTGCACGTCAAGATTTACAGCACATGTATTTTTCAGTGAGACTATAAACAGAGTTGTGAAGGTTTCTGCCTACCACCTCTCATGACTCACACAAGAACAGAAACACAAGAAGTAAGAGTGGTATCTGTCTGTATCCCTGCCTCCAGAGCTGAGGTGGGACCAGAGGCCAGGCTGAAAGCTTGAGGCCTAAGCTACCCAGGGAGCTAGAGCTGGTCAGGAAGGAGGAAAAAAGCTGAGGCAGGAGACAGAGGCAGACCTTGGTGGTCCACAAAGCAGAAGTCATCAATAGAGTTTACAGTTTCCTGTTGAATACACAGATTTTGCAATATGGACATAATCTTAGGGGAAAAACCCCAACACATTCCAACGATAAAGCTTCCTCCAACACTTTTGAAGCTTGCTTGGTGATGAAGAGTATCTTGAAACTGGGATGCTGGCTGTTCTTATGACAGAGTGGTTGGATTTGGCAACTCCAATTCTAAATATATAAATATATATATGTAAATGTGTAGTGTTCCTCTTTTCTTTTTGTTTTCTTTTTTTTTTTATGTATCCAATTACCGCTCAGGAAGAAAAAGAAAAAAAATAAAATACACAAAACAAACCAAATGAAAAAAAAAAACCCAACAAAAAAGAAAGATCATGTTTCCATATGGGACATCTACTGACAAAAGTAAAGAATTTTTTTGAGAATCATTTTGCTGTAAAATACTGATTTCTCAGTATGTTTTGGAAGAAAACATCAGTCTCAGCTAATGCTCAGAATAAAGGTTCTAATAAAAAAAACAGAAAGGGAGATCCCAGAGATGGTCGGGGGGGGTGGGGGATGTCCTCACCGAGAAAGCTCTCTCTTTACCTGAGTCTAAGTAGTGCATCGGTGTTATGGGTTTGTGTGGCGCGGTTTTCCTTGGTGGCAGGGGAGGGGGGCTGCAGAGGCGGCCCCTTTAAGAAGTTGCTGGAAGAATTCGCTGCCCCAAAATGTCGGACCCGTGCGCCAAAATGTCGGACCCGCCTCTAGGCGGGGAGTGATGGTGATAGCGCCTCTGGGAAACATATTTAAGAAGGGGAACCGG
>VYZV01037025.1:34281-55642 GCA_013401275.1 Pandion haliaetus | reverse complement strand
GGCGGACAGCGGCTCCTTACCTGCCTCATGGTGAGATTCCCATCATCCATCCAGCCGGCGAGGGGCTGCTCACACCGTGCTGCTATCAGCAGTGCACAAATCCATCAAGTTTCCCACTGTAAGCGAGTTTCCCTCCCCCTCCCTATTTTTTTTATTATTATTCCCCCCCCCCCTTTTATCCTTTGCTGGGGGGACTCTTCTTAAGACAATGTCAAGTTTCCCAACCTTCCTTCCCCAGCCTATTAAAAGTTGGGAGCAGGGAGGCAACTGTCCGCCTGGCTCTTATTTCAAACCGCAGCGCAGGGATGTAGTAGTTGGCTGAATTAGGCCATGAAATAGCCTCACCAATCAGGAGGAAGGGGAGGGAGGTAGAGCACATAAAGGCTGCCTACATGAGGATTAGGAAAGCTTTCAAGGATTTAAAACACTGAAAGCAGCTGGAAACAGTGTCTAGGGCTACAAGGAGGGAAGTCAATTTGCGGTGTAAGAGATTGTTCCCATTCTCATCTAACTGCTCTGGGTCTGCTTAAAGCTTAACGGGCTCACAGGACTTCAGCAAGAAAATGTGAAGGTCCAGCTGAAACTATTGAAACATCAGGGTGACACAGAAACACTTAACAACTGCCCAGTAAAGTGGCAATATCCCATACGAGTCAGAGCCACATGCACTCCAGAAGCACCAATTTCCTCACATCACATTAAAAAGTAAATTACATAATGACATGAGCAGGAAATAGTAAAATACAGTCTGCCATCTACATCAAGAGCAAGTGTCTGTCTGCCCGAAGGAAGAGAAGTATGTGTGTGAATCCATAAGCTTTGGAAATGTTTGGTTGCAAAGTTTTACTTGTCTCAATGGCAAATGTTTAATCATCCATAGCATTAGCGTGTTATTTGCTTTCCCTTCTTTAGGGAGGGTGATTTCCTCATTCCTGAAGCTTAGTTCCATGTGCAGGATAACACTGGACCCCAAATGTAACTTTAAAGAAAAAATAATAATAGATTTTGGGGTTTTTTTAGATTTTAACAGTGAGATCAGCTTCTATCTGCTGCCCCTCTGTGGCTCTCATTAAAATAAACAAACAAAAGGCAAAAAGAAAAATCCGAAATCTGAAGTGCCATTGTTATTCAAGTTACATGATTCTTGAGTAAAAAAAAAAAAAAAGCAGAGAAATACAAACCTGCAAATTCATACCACCCACTTTTCTCCAGATTCTTTGCCTCTAACTTAATATCAGTTCAGAAGCCTGTTAGTCTCTCTGTTCCACTCTAAATTGAAATCTGCCTTTTGATCTCTGGGGACAATCAGGCAAATCTGATGTCTGAAGAAAAGCCCCAATGGGTAAAAAGCTCCAATCATGGATTTGCTTCTGCAAGGGCTTTATCTACCAATACAAAAAGTAGTCACTATCCAGAAAAATTCCAATCAGTACAGGAAATCTTATTGAATTGAGCTGCAGAAAAAAACATAAATTACAATAATGTGCTGCCAGGAGTTTAATTAAAGGCTTCCTGAAATATATTTCCTTTCAACGTATGATAAGCTCCAGCACTGGGTATGTCACAGGGAAAGGAAGAAAAGGTGTGAAAAATTTATTCATTTGCTTTCCCATTTAAAGACAATAATAATTTTTCTCATAAGTGCAACCAAGAAAGGAGTTTGTGTAATATTGGCACTGTCAGCTCAGAAGCAAGGTGTGGATGGAGGGAAAACTTGATTTAAAAGCACTATTGCAAGAGCTGTCTGTGCTCTTGCCTGGTCCATGCCCTCCGGTGGAAGGATCCAGTTATATGCTTTAATGTACAACGGAAACCAAGTGTCTCCAGGGATCGACATAGCAGATTGCAAAAGGGTCAGACCAACCACTTACACTAGCCAACGTGGAGACAACGTAGTGATCCTCCAGTGACAGTCTAGTCCTGCACACTTCACAACAGCTCGAAGCAGCTGCAACGCATAGGGCGAAGCACATTAAGAGCACTTAACAGGAATGCTTGTCCTCTCTTCCCCAAACATAGCTCAGTGGACACGTGTCACTTGAAATGAGTATGTGGTATGCGAAGGCCTTTTACTGTGGTTAAATCTAGGACAATCCTCTCCAGGATGTAATCAAAGGAAGCATAAAAATGCTTTTATGATGTAATTAGAGCCTTAGGGATAAACTTCCCTGGTGAAGGTGGTTTAGCAAAAGGTGCAAAACTTAGAAAAGGTTTATAAAGGATTCACCCCAAACCCTTGTATTTGGTTTCAGGGCTTTAAGAAGGGGATTCTGAGGATAGTTTCAGAGTTTCATGTGGAAACATAGCAAAAGATTCAGTTAAGAACTCCAACATTATAAAGATAAAACAGTTGCAGAACTTTTCTGGAAACGCACATCTTTTCATATACAACATGCACTCCTTACAGGATGGGGTGGCAATTATGGTTTTCTGAAAACTAAGCAGAATGTGGCATCAAAAATGAGTTATTTCTATAGGATGAAACCTCATTTTTAGTGTTAGCAAAACCATAAAATAATTCAAAACCAAATTCATCAGTGACACATGTTCAGGGTAGGGTATGGACTTTTTTGTACTGAAATAACCAAGCGTCATAGACAGCCCCCATTCTAATTCCACCATTCACTTTCCACCTTTGAGGAACGTGCTTTGTGATCAATCTGCACAGCAGCAGTACTATCACATGTGGTGGATTCAAAAAAGGTTTTGCACTTAACTTCTTAAGGTCTTCTGAGTGACATGAGAGGAAGAGAGAGGATCCACATCTGAATTGGTTTTGAAGGTAGTCAGTGTCCAAAGACACAACGGTACAGCAAGATGTGAGGAAGAGGAATCACCACTTGGGATGCAAGAAAAGACACATGCTGGTTTTTTACACCTTCCTCTGAATATCCAGTTTCACATCTATAACCCAAGTGTATGTGCATGCATGAGAAAGTCATATGGTCTTTGGGGAAGTGAAAGAAGATTCTGTCCCTGAAGAAGGAAACTTTTACAGTTTGTCCAGTGGGAACCTGCAGGTAAGGGAAGCCAGAGGAGGTGGCGCCAGGTGTAAGTTCAGGCATCACTGGAGCAAAGATCTGTATAGGTGACACCAAAAGCATGGTTGGGAGCCCGATAGTTTTACAGGATTCTTATGGAATTAATTCAAGTTAAAAGACAAAAGGCCACAAGTACACCAAACCATTGGCAGTTTTGCGTTCTGTGAACTCTGGTTAAAGTACTAATGGTCAGATTGCCCTTATCAAACCTCAGTTTAATCTGTCCTTGGAGTTATGAGTGACTCCAGCAGACGTGGAAGTACCAAAGTAGCTCTGACCTTGCTGCTCGCTGCAGGTGTCTGCCACACTCCTTATCACACACCAAGCACCTCCCAGGAAAAAAGGGCAGACATGCAAGCCCTCCATCTAGCCTCATGTCTCAAGGACCACGGTGCCCCGTTCACTAAAGCAGAGGCAAGGCAGGATAACTTTACCTGGCTTTCCACTGCCAGCAGCATTGACCAGCAAGAACTTCAGTGTGGTCCATGCTGTTCTGCTCCTGACCTGGCAAGAGTAGCTAGCTTGTGAGAGCTCACAATCCTGCCTCCTATTGCTACTTGAGATAAAGAGGTAATTTTAGCGTGTGTCCTGAGCTGGCTGAACTAGCCAAAAAGCTTTGAGAGTTCCTATAAACATGCAGCAAAATCCACCACCATGTAATACCAGTTACAAATTGTACATTATGTACAAACATCATATATTTTTACTAAAACATAGTGAACTTGGTGCTGTGTGTTCTTTGTCAGCATGTCAGCTCTCATTCTGGAAAGGTTCAGCTGAGTTTAGTGGGATGAGGCTTAGTTCAGTGCTCATCAATGCAGTGGACAAGTTTAAAGGTTTTAAGTTGTGGCAAGGCAAGGACAACAGTCTTGATATCAAAAATTTAGCACTGTTTCAAAATCTGAAACTTGCTTATTTTGAGTTGTTAACTAAACCTTCCTTAATTAGCCTCATTCTTTCCAATAAATTACCAGACACAGGAACAGTTTTGAACAGGTGGAGCAGATGCAAAGCAACCTAATGTGGAATTACTCAGTCACTGGAGTTTTTCTGGTGTAACACAATTGTATGTAGACCAGAGCAAGCTAGGTCTGCACCAGCTGCAGGGGGAGCACAGAACAGGAAATGCAGAAAAGGACTTTCATTAGCTGAATTCTAGCTGCCATGGAAATCCTTCTGGGCCCAGAGAATTCAATATACACTAAAGACAGAAGAACCACTCGGTCTCCTTACAGAGCTGTGCCAAATAGAGACAGACCAGACCCCAGGATCTGATTATATGGTAGGAGTGAAAGAATTGCAGCAGGGAAAAATATGACCCAGCACATAGGCTAGGAAGAAACAAACCTAGCTTAAAAAGCAACATCATCAGGTCTGAAGTCAACACAAAGAGATTGCCCTTAATTTGCAATATAGACAACAGGTAAAAATAAAGACATGTTTTTTTAGAATTAAACAAGCAGCTAAACTGTTGCACTTTGAGAGGAAAAGGTAATTTTCACACCCAAACTATTGGTGTTCAAATTCATTTCTAATGGTTTTTATAGTCCCTCCTTGGCAGTTTCAAATTGGCACCTGCAGGAAGAGCAGGATGACCAGGATACAAAATACTACTTAATAACCCCAGGTAACACTAGAATATATAACGCAAGGCAACACTGGAATGTAAAATAACCTCCAGAAGAACTGGCACAAAATACGAGGTTGCAAGATGTAGACAATTTTCTGAGAAGACGGTATAAAAAATGAAAAAATTCCAAAATAGTGTTAATAGGAAAAACTGTTCTCAAGATGTGAAAGTGTCAGACAATGATTTTAAAATATATACTTAATATTCGTGAATATAAGAATGCACAGGGCTGGATCTCACAAAGCAGTGCTTAAGTGCTTTTATCAGCGTCTCTGCAGTGAATGCAATGAAGATAAACTAATTACCCTGGCAGAGTGTCTGACCCATGGGTATTTAAATGCACACACATTTTCCAAGAGAAGTTTAAAAATATGACCAGCAATGTCAGACATCCTTACATTTACAAATACACACTGAAAGCCACAGTGCACAAAGATGTCCTTAAGGCAGACCTTTGGGAAATTCATTGCCTTTCAAGCAAGATGACTCAGCCTTTTGGCAGGGTATCACCAAAACAGGCAGAGATGAGAAAGATCAGAGCATCCTGCAGTCCTCTTGGTGGGGGGGTCCTCAGATGACCATTCGTTCTTGCCTGGTTATTTACAGCATCCCTCAGACTGACTGCTCTGGCCTCACTTGGGGCTGCACCAGCCACAGGCAAGAAGAGGGAAGATGTCTTCAGGACAACTTCTTCCTCCGTCACTTATGCAATCTAAGTAATCCACAGCTCAGGCAGACAGAAAGGTGGTTAAAAAGAAGAACCATCTGCACTGGCCTTAATGACAACACTGACTAGACTTTTTGATTAAGGTATTTTAATCAAATAATAATATCTGCTGGATTTCATTTTACCACATCTGCTATGAGGCAGATACTTGATCTGCTAGGCTGAACAAGTTGGTGCACATTCATGTGTAATAAATTAGTGATAAGAAGACCCTGATAGTTTATTCCAAAATCATATGGAAGTATAGTAAGTTAAAAAGACTGACGAAGGATGCTGTAAGGGTTCAGAGTTTCTGAAACATCTGTTCTCTCTTAGTATATATACATGCAGAATTAAATGGAAAACATAATTAGTTTACTGTTGTTTCTCCATTTTGTTTCCTAGGGTTTTACAATTAGTTGATACTTCAGTGATAATGACACCTCATTACTCTTAAAAGTAATAGATAATAGTTAAATGACACCAGTTTTTTCTTAATATTCCAGTCTTAAGAAGCCTCCTTGAAAACAAGAATGATAAAATAACAAGACAAGAATTGCCTTACATTTCTGTAACCCCTATTAGCATAGAAAAAAAAGAGCAACTTTATTTCATTGCATTTTGTACCAACTACTTATTTAGTGACTGATTGTAAAAGTCGGTCATGCAATGACTCAAGCTAAGCAAATAAAGATTGAGACAAGTAGCAAAAGTTGTATGACATATACCTTTTACAGCCAAGCATCAAACAGTAGCTATCAAAACCATTCTGGTTTTCCAAGAGTTATATCGAAACATATGATCACACAGATTGGATGAAGAGTCATCTGGCCACAATTTCACTGAAACAAGTTAAAACCTAAACTGATAAATTGTCACCTGAAGCAAGAAGATACCTTTCTCAAACTCCCATTATCTGCATGTTAGCCTAGACCATCAAACCATGCAAATCCTTCCTTTCCAAATGAAACCCCCTAACCACAGTTTTACCAAAAAATGCATAATATTCTCACAATTAAGCCATTCTGCTCTAAAAGAGAGTTTTTCTTCAACCTGCACACAGCAGGTTAGACATATCATATGTCATGCAGAAGTCTGTGCCAGAAGTGAGAAACTCTAAGCACTGTCGGGACTATGCCATGTCCAGGAAGAATTATAGAGAGCGCTACTCTGTGTTGCAAAACTTTCCAAGACAAAAGAAATGCTGGCATTTTAACATGTTTTCAACCCCGCAGCTAAGGCAAGGCATTAACATGAAAAACTGGAATATTTCTGCACCATTTTTTCTTTTCCACATTTCTTGTTCTCAGAAAACATTTCATGTTTCAAAGTTCTGCTGTATTTCCTTGGAATGACACTACACAGCTTTGGTCACACTGAGGTAAAAAAGGAGCTCAGGCATCTCTACAAATCCCAGGAAGCAAGCTGCCACTGGAGGGACAACCAACCAATATTTCACTGACTTGAAATCAGATGTTTCAGCTCAGATCAACAGAGCTGAGGTTGTCTAAAAGTTCAAGTCAGACTAAAAGCTTTTGTTTCATTTTTCTAGGCAGAAAAATTTGTCAATCTACATTTTCTCATGTAACCTAATTTCATGAGAAAATTACTTTTTGCAGTTGAACCTCCCTAAGAATATTCCCATAGAGAATTCTCATTTATCTCTTCTCTCAAGTGCTCCGGCTACCCATGCCAGCTGCCTGCCACATGGAAAAAGGGCTTCTGTGAAACAGGCAACCTCTTGGGAGAGGAGATGGAAAAGTTACCTGTCTGTCAGCTATACAGCAACAGGGTCACATGGAAACCTTGTCAAGTAAAGTGACTCAGGATTGTATCTTAAACAGTAGTAATACAAACTGCAACCTGTAAACTGCTTGTGTGTCCATGAGCAAGGCATTTCATCTCCTCCATTTTAATTCTCAAACTGTGTATTGAAGCTGCCTTTATTTTCCTGAGGCTAATAAAGGAGAGAATAAAACTATAAATACTAAACCATCTTTAAACATTATTGTAATCAGGGCAGCACAGGCTTTTCCATTAGCAGAAATGAAAGACACAAAAAGGCTAACCTTTGTAGGTATGACTACAAGTTTCTGGGCTAAATATAGGTAGCCAGAATGGGAAAGACATTATTAATCAGACAACACAAGTAGGCTACTGAAATTATTTCTAGAAAATTGTGTGAGTGTACACATGTGCGTGAATGTATAAGAGAAATATATTCCAATTCTTCAAGTAAAAATGAATGTGTATGCTTGGGCTTGGGCTTTCACTGCTAAAAAGAATCAACTCTTGAAGTTGTCTTCTCTACAACTAAGCAAAGTATTTCCCTAGCCAGGATACCAATAGATTGCAACGCTTGTGGTGAGATGATGTCTGCGAGGTGTGGGCTGGGGAATGACAATAAAAAGCCTAAACCCAAACCTGAAGTCCTTAGACCCTGCCCAGGAAAACCTCTTCATACAACTGAGAATTTGCTAACATATGTGACTGATGATTTGACTCATAAGCTTCTGGAGTTCACTGGGGTTACCATCAAGGTCAGATTACCTATGAAATATCAAATTACTGTCCCTTCCCACTGCTTCAGCGAGGCCCTTGGTACTGAATATGTAATACATCTATGTGGGAAGTTTTACACACACAAAAAAATTCATGTTCTTCTAATTTCAAATGGGAAAAACAGGCAAAGAATTTAGAACAAAATCAAAAGAACCTTCTCCCCAGAGAATTTTAAATTAAGTAATTCAAGGACGTGGGCAGATATCACAAAGCATTAGTCACAGCAGTAAAATAAGAGACAGTTTCAGAGAGTCCTCCCTATTGCATTAGTGCTTTTTCTCACCAGGAGCATTTTAATTAAATTAATTAAAATTAATAATTAAATTTTAATTAAAATTATTTATGTGTACACCAGCTAAGGAGGGGTTTGAAACACTACACTTATAAATAGGCCCAAAGGGAGTACTGCCCTGGGAGAACTGGTCTGGTCAGGTCTCACCCTTCGATCTGTGCCAAGTAGCCCTTTTTTAACCTTTAAACTGTTTTCAGATGGTACTTTTATGAGCCACTGTACCTCATTCCTTTTAATTACAGACATATATAGTGTAGGTTTACCAGTTTCCAAAAGAATTTTTACTTTATTTAGCCCACATTTCCAGATGTGTCCCCTCTTCAGGCCTCCATTTTTGTTAAGTGGCACTGGCAATAAAAGACAACGACTGCAAAGATAACGTACTTCTCCAGGTTCCAGGCAAAACAGTTTTATAATCCAATCCTTTGATTCTCATTTTATAAGCTACTCTTATAAAAAACACTAAAATAAAAAACCAGACTGGTCCATGAAAACTATATTTTCATAGTTGGTATTAAACTTTTTCATGAAGATCCAGTAACTCAGAAAATCTGGTTCGGGTAAGACTTGGAATATGAAGGCCAGCACAGAAATAAAATGCTCACCGCTAAGCTTTAATTTTTGCATCTCTTACTTCCACAGTTTATTATTAGTCCACATTTGTCACTTCAGTGCTGAAATTCACAGATACCGCAGATATTCATGAGTACACGTGTTTTTTTACAGGGACATCTAACCATTCTACCCCCTGCCTGCAACACACTCTCCAACATCGTTATTTTGCACCAACAGCAGGAAAGAAAAGTATAGAAGTAGCTGCTACTGCACATTACCCCAGCAGTGAAGGTTAATGCATGCCTTCCAAGCTATTTCATGTTGATTTTGATCCCTAGGGCCACACTTTATCACATATGCTCATACTCTCTCTCCCTCTTATGCCAGCATCTTTCTTAGCTTGTATTTTGGTGTAATACACTATGAAACTGCAATGATATCCAAAGGTCCTAACTCCCATTTCATAGAGGCCTTTTCCGCACCTCTTGGGCACCAAGAAGGTCCTTTATGTCAATGGGAATGGGGAGTGCTGCCCTGATAATCCTGTCAGCTCCAGCCACCCACGCTTTCAGTGCTCTCAGTTTCCCACCTACCACCTGCAATTGAGCGAAGGGCTTGGTACTACATGGTGCTGCAGACCAAAATTAGACATGAAGATGCCTCAGCACATACAGAGGAATTAGGCTGAATTGTGCAGCCATGGTGCCTGATTACCAAATCACTTGGTAACCATTGATTTTGCTACCTTCTTTCTACATGCGTACTCAGGAGTGGAAGTATATATACACAGTATACAGCACTTCACAATGAAGTAAGAGAGAAAGAAGAATCATATTGAGGATTTGAAATTAAAGACTTTCATGATATAAATGTACTTTCCATGTATCTTTTATCAAAGGAACTCTGAATTCACTGTGATTGTCAGATAAATGGAAACCACCTGCTCCCCTAAGTAGTTTATAGACTGGGAAAATAAAGTTCACCACAAAAAAAAGGACAAAGCACAGAGTCCTTTGGGAAAAGGTGACGACACTTCAGTGGGGGAGCTCTGCAGGCCATGCCGGTGTCCTTAGTTTTAGGGCTGTGGGGCACAGAAATAACACAGCAGAAAAATTCACCTGCCCTACCCACATTTTAGACTTCAGAAGTGTAAAGGTCTGACCAGTTGCAGCTTGGAAGCGGAAAAGGAAGGGAGAGCACCTAAAATGCAAAGTCTAAAATGGCAGAAGCTTTCACTAAAGCCAGAAAGATCATTATTGTTACAGCTTGATGTGATTCAGAAGCCTTCAAATAAAGTAAATGGCACAACTGTCTCCGTAAATTGGTAACTGCTTCAAGGGAGGGCTCTGTGCTTACCTAGTTATTTTTGGGTGCCTTCGTGTGAGATCCCATGTTCAACCCTCTTGGGAAACCTTTCCCTTTATGTTACCTCTGTTTGGCCACCACAAACCACTAAAGCCTTCAGAGCACTTAACTGAGGGCAGTTATAGGCACGCTATGGGTGAAGAGTGATGTGTGTCCACCACCCTACTCCCTCCACTGACCCCTTGTACCCATTAATCTTTCACTTTTGATAAATGAAACTGATATATAAAAACAAAGTAGCAGATAGTAGACAGGGGAATCATGAATCTCAAGCATTTTTACATGTTTGCTTTTCAGGGTAGGTTTCTCCAAGAGATAATATCATCAGCATTTTACAAATATTAGTAGGGCATTTGGTGCACATTTCATTAAGATGTTGCAGTGTCTCAAACAGGTGATAAGGGGTTGCTATGGTTACTGTATTCTCTTAAGCTGAATACCAAAT
Source organism: Pandion haliaetus (assembly GCA_013401275.1). Taxonomy (NCBI): domain Eukaryota; kingdom Metazoa; phylum Chordata; class Aves; order Accipitriformes; family Pandionidae; genus Pandion; species Pandion haliaetus. The sequence continues at coordinate 45,046 of VYZV01037025.1, read as the reverse complement.
TGGTTCACAAAATATATATTCTTACTCGTTATGTAAAATATTAGTCGCCCAGCTGGCACTTGCTTATGCACACCTTTTATTTTGTCAAGGATTTTCCACTCCATCTTTCAAATAAAGTGGATTTTGGTACTGTTTAGAGAAAGGGGAGGTCACTAACCATTCTCCTCCTTCAAAAAGGGGACAAGTTAGGTAGCTCATTATGTCGCCTGTTTATAATTAAATCGAAAAACGACTGCTCCACTGTACTGGAATTGTGAGAGCTTTTATTTCAGAGGGTTTAATGAGTCATGGAAACGTGTTTACGGGGCAACAAGTCCACACCACACAAAGAACTCAACATTAGCATGGCAATAGACCATATAGCTTTTAATGGCCTAAACCCTTTGTCTCACATTCGGACCAGCCCTGAGATTGTCCCATCACCAACATTTGATACAAGGTTTCTTTCAGTTCTTTCAGATGTGTTACTTTTTTGCCAATGGACCTGAAGGTGGTATTTAGGAAGTCTATTATCAGGCACGCAAATTGGGAGAAAAATGTGTCACATCAAATCATGACAGTTTTATAGGATGTTACTCATGGGCGAATGCTTTCATGTACTGCCTGCCCAGAAGGGCAGGTTGAAAGGAGTTCCTGTAAAGGCATCAAATTTGGTATTTTTATCGTTGTCTGTCCCCTTCATGATGCAACTAAGGGAAATTTTTAACATGCTAACTTCATTTAATTTTGGCTTGTTTATTCAGATATCCAGAATGTAAACAATTATAAAGTTCCCTAATTTTTATTATGATCAAAACACCACTGCTTGGCTTGCTTTGGACCAATGCATCCATTATATACCTGGTGCCTTATTTTGAAAATTTTCGTTGACATCAGCTGCAGTCATAGGGTGGAATCCTGCTATTAGGAAACTCGTTTACAGTGGCAATGGCACAGCTTTTACTGAGCTGAATGTGACTAGGATTTCATCTATGCACCACTGATAACCTGATTGTGATAAGGAAAAAAAAAAAGATTCCTCCAAGCTAGGGTAATAACTTAGATGTATTTGAACACCTGTTACTATACTAGTGTTCAATTTTGAGTAAGATTAAGCAAGAGCAAATGTGCTTGCAACTTCCAGATCTGCTTTCACAGCTTGTACCTAAAGAGATTCCTGGGAAATGAATTATTATTTTGCAGTCTGAGGCAGCAAATTTTTATAGCAGGGCTGAGCAACCTGAGGGTAGGAATTTGTGGAAGATAATATATTGAGCAGATCTAAGTACTAACTAGGCACTTACCTTATGTATTTTGAAGCGCAGAATGTTGCATATTTCTAGAATCAAAAATGGACATAACATATTGTTCTTGCAAGGTGTTACCATGTTAACAACTAGAGCACCTTCTGTTAAAACTATTAATGTGGCTTATCACTTCATAAAAGCTTGAAATCACAATGCAACAACAATAAGCACATGTGGTACATATGAAGTCGATCTGCAAATATAATAGTAAGCATTCAGCAAGAAACATTTTTGTGCTGTAAAATTGTCGTGTTTGTCCTACAACCACCACTTTTGTTATCCACAAAATAACTCATCCATACTCAGTCTGTACTTGGGCTCCTTTCTGAAGTGCAAGAATGTCTTTTGCTGTCTCCTCGTTCCTTAGCACACACCAACCTGACTTGCAAAGTTTGAAGCTGATGGTGAAGTTGACCGCCAGAAGGCTTAGCAATTTTAAGGAAATCTGTTCCAAACCTACAGCTATCCCTCTGTTTACCAAGATAGCTATCATCTATCATAATGATTCTGTCACTGGTTTCAGTATTTAGGTAGTTATGGCACTTTACAGAATAGAAGTCAGAAAAGAAAGAACTGTAAGTCTTCTGCACAAATATGCACAACTATGTTAAAATAGAGTAACAAACTCATGAATACACAAAAACTGAAAAAGCAATCAGAAGGAGACACTGCTCAGGAAAATAACACCCCAAAAGTTTTCTCATATCAACTAAGGGGGGGGGGGAAAGTCTGCAGTAGCAAGGAGGTTGTTTGGGATTGACTTTTCAATAGTTATTTATTGACGTACTCAATTCCATTTAACTGATAGCAGACAGAACAAACCAGAGAGCACAGGCTGACAGGGAAGCCCAAGATGGAGGCCGAGCCAGCCCCGCGGCCAGTCGCAGAGCAACCCCGGGCGGCTGCCACCGCCTCCCCTCCCTTCCCCAAATAACCGAGGACAATTTGCAAGCTTGGATGTCAAGTGGCTCAGACAGAAACAGGAACACTCAGCGGGCTCCCTTCGAGGCAGCCGTGACACTGGTTTCTTGTAGGGACTGCAAAAACTTTCTATTTGCAGGGAAAAGCTAAAGTTCTGTAGTTTCAGAGGCTTCTCAGCTGAGCTTCAGATCCAAATTTAGCAATGTTAAAATAAATTTTAAAACCCATATACAGCAGGCAGTTCTATCGATTCTTGCTGATAATGCCATCTATAACATTGTCAAATACCCTCCTCTTGTTCCTGAGAGGTAACATGAAGTCTGCTTCTAAACTTTTCTAATGCATAAAGCTGATTTCTACATGCAAAAAGAAGACAGCATAAGTTCAGAATGGCAACTATTTTTCTCCTAGTTTGAACGATTGTAGAGGAAGTACACTATTGGTGCATACCAGCAGTACACACTTTATGTAAGTATTGTAAGTATTACACTTTACGCCCCAGCACTACTACCATCGTGAAGTCTCCATGCTGTAATTTCTCTGTAGTTACAGTCTTAAAAGCCCACAAGAGTTTGCATACTTGAAATTTGTGATACGTTTTCTTCCCAGCATATGCCTAGCCCCTTGGGACAAAAAAATTTTTGTTAAGGACCAGCTTTCCGCTTGTGCAAATACGATGAAACCACTGAACTCTGACCATTAAAGCAGAGTGCATTCCACATTAGCCTATAGCAACAGGATATCCTGATAGTCAGCATAAAGGGGATGAAAACACCAGCAAGTAAACCTCAGGATAACTCAAACCATTCCACGTAAAGTATGTGGATATCAATCCATCTTGCTCATTTTCATATTCTTTCTGTCTTTCCTGATTTAACCCTACTTTTTGTTTGCCTTCAGAAGAGGTTACCCAAACACTGAATTTTTGCCTCAAACAAACAACGCAGTTTTGAATGTCATGTCCAGACAGGTGAGAAATTACTTCAATACCAGGGCAGCTATCTTACATATAATGACTGGGGAAACAATATTTTTCTATTAACTACTACATCCTCCAAGATTCATGCAAAACCAGGTCTTCTCATAATGAAATGAACTTTTATCTCTGCCTGCACTCACAGTTTTCTGTCACTCAGTTCTTCCTAGATGCATGAATAGTAAATATTCAGGAACTTTGGCATAAATCCCACTATTTCCCTTGTTGTGAATAATGAGTTTCATACTATTTGTGAGTGTGAACAGGCTGACTCCTTATCTCTGTGCTCAGAAAACACGCAGACCTAGAATTAATATCCAAGCCTGAACTCCTCTTGGAGATAGATTTTATTAATCTTACAAAAACTGAACAAAAGCAATACAACCTAACCTTCAGAGTGAGCTTCCTCTCTAAGCTCGTCTATTCATAGTATTTCCTTCCAGGAATTCCTCTATCTTAACTCAGTGAATTCTTCCTCTTACTCATGCTTCCTTTATTTTAGGGCCAGTTAATGAAACTGCATTTGCGATAATAATTCAGCAGAACATCAGCAGCTTTGTGCAAGATCTCAACACTTGTGAAGAGGGTGGGACAAGAAGAACATCCTGTCACCCCTATCTGTGTCCAAAAGCAGTGGTGCTGACAATGACTAGCCAACATCTTATTGTTCTTCTTTTCAGTCTCATAAAAAAAGACTCTCTCAAAGGAAAACAAATTTTATTCAGCTGAGGTTTTACTCTTTCTCTGTATTTCATCAGCCTTGGCATTAATACGATATTGTGGTGATTTAACCTACGAGTGTGGGAATTACTGAGGGATGTGCTTATTTTTCTAACAAAAGTTCAGGCATGCCATTATTAGCAATCTATGGTAGGTCATCAATGTCAAAGGCCAAATAGGTTCTTGAAATGTTTAGGAATCAAGTATATTCTGAATCTGAGGAGTCTCTGTTCTCACTCTGCCATTCACATGCACACGTGGGAGTGTGCTGCAGAAAGACTCCATCTTGCTGGTATGCTCCCAGTGTGTCCGTTTTGATAGCGTGCTTAGGTTCTCAGCAAGACAAACATGTATTTCAGAGGGCAGAGTAACCTTGCCAGTGGGCAGTTCTCAAGGCAGCACCTCTGTCTGTACAAACGCTGAACCTGGGACCTTGAACCTAACCTATTTTAGAGGTCAGTTTCCACTGCATGTGGCTCCTTGCATATCTAGTGTATCTGCCAGTTTAATACTATATTAATACAGTCAATAATATTCAGCTAACTGGCTTAGCATGTCACCAAGAATATGCAAAGAAGACACCCAGAGGGTATTGACACAAAATCCTTTAAGCAATTGTGTCAACAGGTTTCTGAGCACTCCCAAGATCTGCCTCTGAGAGCAGTGTAGATCTACCACATTACTCTCATAGTTGGCTCTTAACAGCTCTATGCTTTTTCACAGACTTTTGGATTGAGCTTTCCCTTTTACATTTTATGAACAGAGAGGGTGACCAAACCAAAAAGGAATACCAAGAGAAGTAGCCGTTCTTTCATTTAAAACTGGCAATAGATTTTTCAACCAAAATGTTCCTCTTATCTTTGTCATCAGCATCATTAATAGAAAATACTAGTGACAGACTCAAGACACTTTACAGAAATCAAGAGGTAAGACAGTGAAAAATCAAGCCCAAACCTTTTCTTTCCCAAGGAAAGGGTTAGGTAATATAATTATTTAATTAGAAGCAGTGGCCATCTGTTATGCTTTGTAGAAAGACTGGCAAACAATGTTAAAGACATCCATTACATGCAACAGAGAAGAGGAAAAGATGTTTCTTTAGCAAATGTTAATGTTTCTGAAAGACGTTTGATTAGAGTCTGGAATTTATCAGCATTTGCTAGAGCTCAGCCTGGAGGACAAGCATCATCAATGCACATTGTCAACAGGCTTTAGCAAACAGTCCCACGTCCATGTGAAAAAACAGTGATTCAGCTCTTCCAACTACAATACTAGGTGCAGCATCCTCCACAAAACATGATATATGCTTTTTTACACCCCCTTCCAAGAAACATTTTATAGCACCTCCCTGATCTGTTAGTAATGGCTTTTTTTCCTGTGTGGTATGAAGTTCAAGATCAGAAAAAAAGATCTTTAGAAACAGAAAGACTGGAGGGCTTTCCAGCAGAAACATGAGGCTTTAAACTTTTACAGGAAAATTTTATACAAGAAGAAAGAGTAATGTGATTATGCATCAGAAGAAAACTGAAATAGTTTGTTATTAAAAAAAGACAATGTTAAGAAGCATGTAGCACATGCAAAACTGAAAACCACTGTTTCTATTTTGATTGGGTTGTTGCTTCTCAACAAACATAAAAACTTTAAAAAAAAAAAAAATATAGTGGAGCTTGCCTGCTGCTGCTGTGGCTGCCAGATGTCATCATGAATACTCTAATGGGAGAAGAGAGAACGATGCTAAATTGTAAACTGAGATTTCCTGTGAACTTTGATTTGAAGTCAGCCCAACAACTGAAGAAGGAAACACACTTTTTTCTTCAGCCCCTCCATAAAAACAGCTACCCACCAGTACTGTTTTCTTTGCACTGCCCCTCAATGTAGCCTGAATGATTGACTTTTTGTTATGGTGCTGTTTCGCTACAGCATAACTTAATGAAAGCAATAACTTCTGTATTAGAAAAAGGAGGGGGAGAGGGGAAGAGTAGAGACAGCCTTATTAAATCTGCATATATCTATTATCTATATATATATACACAAAGGTCCACTCAAATCAAAGAGTAGATGTCTACTGGCTGATCCTCTGTCCATGCAGAATGCAGTAGTTCCCCAAAATCAGAAATCCCTGTGTTGGGAGAAGCATAGAAGAGGGATAGTAAGGGTATCTAGAATGGGGAAAGCTTCCCCATGTGTGCCTCATTCTATACTCTCACAAGCAAAAAAATCTCTCCGAATAAAATTTTGTTTTGCACATGGTTGGTACAAGGGTTGAGGGCAAGCTCTTCCCCTTGACTTCATTTGCAATTATGGAGATTTAACAATTTTCAGCATAAAGCACAAAGCTGTCCCAGTAGCAATCTACCTGTTCATGGGCTTGTTCATGAAAGCCTGGAAAGGCAGGTGGTACCTCTGGCGTGTCACCACACTGCAACTTGGGGCTGTGAGTTTGTCCTGTGCAGGTCCTGACCGTGAGAGGCCCTCACTAAGGAACAATATTCACCATGCCAGGAATTGCAAAACCCTACACACGTGGTTGAGAAGGGCCGTGTAAGTTTTACGATCACTCTCTTCGGTATGTATTACTGCTTTCTGCTGCCTTCTTAATTTCCCATAAGTGATTACACATTTGTGATTCATACGCATCTATCTTGAAACAGCTTAAGGTGGCTGTAAGATTTTGTTTCCTCCCAGACTTTTAGTGATAATTAAGCTTAACAGGCTTTAATAGTTGAATCCATTTCAAGGGAACAAGGATACACTGGAGGCGGTGAGGAGGGGTGTATGCTCTCTGAATGAAAAGAGCACATGGAAATGCTTTTATCCCATTAGCACAGGCACAGAGGCTGCTGTAACACAGCTGCAGCTGTTGGAGGAGGGTGGGCAGGCTGAGATGAGCTCATGGTTGGGTCTGAAGGGGACAAGGATCCTGCTTTCTTTTTAGAGAAAGATCATCAAGGGAGAACAAACCATTCTCTGTATATTTCCTCCACCTCTGCTCTTCTCAAACCTTCTAGGGGTTTAATGACAAGCAGTCACTCATAACCACTTTTGGGCCCATCTGTGCCAGAGTCATTAACTTTTGCACAGTATTCCATGTCTCGTTACCACTTTGCATGCCTCAACCATCCAGTTTAACTCCATGTAACACTTGAGTGAGCAGCTATAACAATGTAAGAGGCCGGAGCACAAGTGACAATCGCCGACACACACAGCGTGGAAGTGGTACCAGCTCCTGTCACAGGGACTATATCCTTGGTCATCTGTCTCAGGGAACGTTCAAAGACTGAAGGGGTCCTTTTGGTCCATTTTAATACCATAACTGAGATGTTACTCTATGAGATAACGAGGAGTTGCCATTTCTTACAGTCCTGTCACAAGGCTCAGGCTATTTGATCTTTTCTGTGAAGCCTCAGTTCCAGATACCAAGTCATTATGTGGGAACTGAAGATTTATTTTCTTTTTTAAAAGGGATTTAGCCTTTAGACTGTTGCAGAGAGTGAACTGACAGTCTGACCTGAATATAACCCCACAATTTTAAAGCCAGAGGCTAGAGAAAAGGAATGCAAAATTGTCTTTAACATGTTATGATTTTTAAGCTAAAATATTATGATTGAGAAAGAGGTGGAGGCTGGTAGGAGGTTAATGCTTTTTGAAAGCTAGCCATCCTCTGCAGGTAAGAAAAGACCCCTCCTTGTGCTCATGCAAGCCTAGGCAGGGAGCTCCTGGGGATGGAAAATATGTCCTGCTACAACTAGAAGGGCTGCTGAAAGCTCCCTTCCTCTGCAGAGCAGATGCAGAGGGGGTTGTGTAAAACACACTGACTTTCAGGTTAAGTACCTGTTGCTTTAAAGAGCCTTCTGACTCCATGTCATTCATCAGCTTTAGCTCAGGCTTTGCAATGTCTTTAAGTGGAAGGGACTATAGAAAACTTTGTTTCTGAAGACAACCTACAAATTATCCCGTTCCCCACAGCTGTTTGCTGTTTGGAAGGGCAGGTATCAATAAGGCACTAACCACACCACTCACTTATACATTACCTTTTTTAAAAAAAATATTAATGGTAGAGTCATCATTACTAGCATTTTAATTAAGACATTCATTACCTGCCCTCCTGACTTACCCTGCATCCAAACACTGGCAAATGCTTCTGCATAGAGTTCCAGGGTTTCTGTTTTTCCCTTTTTCATGAATATTGCACAGATCATATGAGCCAGGCCAGCCAGCTCTAGGCACATGCAAGGGAAGCGCCCAGCTGCTGGAGGCAGGCAAGCTTGCCTGCTTTGCCAAGAGGTGGTGGGTGCCCAGCAGGAGAAGAGAGTGCCCAGGAGAGGCTGCTCCTTGACAGCAGGCTCCTGTATCTCAGCCCTTCATGTCCCTTCCTTCAGGAGCTGGAGCAGCCACAAGTCCCTTTTCCCAGAGGTCTTGCCTTGACTCTCCTTTCCAGCTTTTCCTTTTCTCCCAGCGCTTCCCCATGGAGGAGCACCCTGACCCCATTCCACTTTGTCTTTCATGAGATGACTTTTGCCTGTGACTCTGCTGGCATGATCTGAAAAGGAAGGCTAGTGTTCCCTTAACTCTAGCTAAAATACTATACTTTACAAGCTTTTGGGCTTCTTATCATACTTCTTTATATTATTTCTTCTTTAGCTTCCACTGCAACACCAAAGTGCAAAGCTACAGATTAATAGGGAGACTTGTATCACTTAAGGAGGCAAAATGGGGCCCAGTCACTACATGGTTAAAAACCCTAGGGCCTACATCAGCAGTATTGATAGACCTCACCTCCACCTAAAAAGGGGAACAGCAGGAAGGATATCTTTGCAGAGATAGATATATATATTAAAAAAAAAAAAAAAATAAAGGAGGCAGTTCACATAAGCAATTACTGTAAAGGTGTTAATAAAATCAGATATAAAAAAGTGTAAGTGTAGCACATGCTTGTGTATGGATGCTTGTAGGTATATAATATCCTACTATTATTACAATCATTACTTAAAGGCACCTCCCATAATCCTGCTTACTGTAAGGCAGAGAATAATCAGCAAGAAAATCTGTGATTGCATCCAAATTATTCCACCCAAACTACAAAAGCAGCAAGTTCCTGGCACTGCTCAAGAGCAAATCCTACCACTTCAAACACAGCAGCAGACACATACACATGTTGCTGCTCATTTTTATGGTGAAAATATTGAGTACATCATTCCAGAAATGTTCTATTAAATGCTTTAACAAATTAAACAGTTAAGGAAATATAATCAGATAAATCCAACCCTAATGTCAATAATATGAATTCAGACTGTTCCAAGCAGACCTATGCAGTCACCACAGAAGTGCTTACTCACAGAGCGATTTAGAGCGGAAATTACAGGCACATGTGACTCACGTTGCATCAGAAACAGATAATCAGGAGCTGCAAATGCTAAAAATTGTTCAGTTGCTGGTGTCAGGAACACCAGGCTAAGTACATTGTATCCAGGCACTAAATGACTCTTTCCCCTTCAAAATTTAAAATTACTTGGGCTCAAGTGGCTTATCAACTCTTGCATCGTCCCGGCTACCCCAAATCTTGCAATAAAGTTTACACAGGAATCTGCTGGTTCAGGATTTCCCATATGATTGGGATCTGTATGGCAGGTCTTCACTGCACCATGGAGCTTGATACATGTAGCTAGCTGTCAAAGCTACTGGGGACTTCAATTAGGATAGCCCAGGGAAGATTTACCCAGGTCATGGCAAGAAGCCAGATAGGAGCAGTCCAGTATCTTGGAAGCTCTCACTGGCCCATGCTTTGCTCAAGCTAAACGTGACAATACTGCTTCTGAATTTAAGCTTCCACATGATTTGTCAGCTCAGGTACTGTGCTGCACCGCATACCCCTGAGTCCTGAGTGAGCAGAGACAGAGCCAGCTCAGATGTCTCTGCTCTAGCAGCACAGGTTGCCCTAAAGAAGCTACTGGAAAACTCTGCCTACCTTGCTTAGCTGCTTAGGAGCCTTTTCTCCAAATGACTGCACGTATCTATCCTGGGTTCAGTTGGGATAGAGTTAATTTTCACAGGAACCACAGAGGCGGCTGTGGTAGTTTAACCCTGGCTGGGCACCAGGTGCCCACCAAAGCCATTCTATTACCCCCAGACCCAGATGGACAGGGGAGAGAAAATATAACAAAGGGCTCATGGGTGGAGATAAGGACAGGGAGAGATCACTCAACCAATTACCATCACGGGCAAAACAGACTTCACGTGGGGAAAATTAACTTAATTTATTGCCAATCAACCAGAGTAGGGTAATGAGAAATAAAACCAAATCTCAAAACACCTTTCCTCCACCCCTTCCTTCTTCCCAGGCACAGCTTCACTCCTGGATTCTCTACCTAACCCCCCCAGCGGCACAGGGGGACGGGGAATGGGGGTTACGATCAGTTCATCACATGTTGTTTCTGCCATTTCATCCTCTTCAGGGGCAGGACTCATCACACTCTTCCCCTGCTCCAGTGTGGGGTCCCTCCCACAGGAGACAGTCCTCCACAAACTTCTCCAACGTGGGTCCTTCCCAAGGGCTGCAGTTCTTCACAAACTGCTCCAGCATGCATCCCTTCCACGGCGTACAGTCCTTCAGGAGCAAACTGCTCCAGTGTGGGTCCCCCGCGGGGTCACAAGTCCTGCCAGAAAACCTGCTCCGTGGGCTCCTCTCTCCACAGATCCACAGGTCCTGACAGGAGCCTGCTCCAGCGTGGGCTTCCCAGGGGGTCACAGCCTCCTTCAGGCACCCACCTGCTCCAGTGTGGGGTCCTCCATAGGCTGCAGGTGGATATCTGCTCCACTGTGGACCTCCATGGGCTGCAGGGGGACAGCCTGCCTCACCATGGTCTTC
>VYZV01037025.1:3656-34273 GCA_013401275.1 Pandion haliaetus | reverse complement strand
CACTGCAACTTTTTTTCCCTTCTTAAATATGTTATCACAGAGGCGCTACCACTATCGCTGATTGGCTCAGCCTTGGCTGGCGGTGGGTCTGTCTTAGAGCCGGGTGGTATTGGCTTTGTCAGACATAGGAGAATCTTCTAGCAGCTTCTCACAGAAGCCACCCCTGTAAACCTACCCACCCCACCCCCCACCAAAACCTTGCTACACAAACCCAATACATTCCAGCCCTCGCCTCTGTGCATCACAGCCAGGACAGCTGCCCTGAGCTAGCCAGGGAGCTATTCCATACCATGCGACATCATGCTCAGTATATAAATGGGGAGTGGGCTGGGGGTAGCTCTTGGCTCATGGTGGGAGAAGTGGTGGAGCGCCAGGTTCTGGGTGGTGAGCAGTTGCACTGTGCATCACTCGTTTTGTATATTCTATTATTAGTAACATTGTTGTTGTTGTAACTTCTCTTTTTGTGTTGTCCCAGTAAACTGTCCTTATCTCAGTCCACGAGGTTCCGGTTTTGGGGTTTGTTTTTTTTTCTCCTTTCTGGTTCTCCTCCCCATCCCATGGGAGGGGGGCGGGGAGGAGTGAGCGAGCAGCTGTGTGGTGCTCTGTTACCAGCTGGGCTGAAACCACAACAGTATCCTACTCCATAGCTATGCATGTGATGCCAACATGACTAAACTAAAGCATGTGACACTGTAGGGCAGAAGGCTGAGAAGGCATTCTGTTTTTCAAACCCAACACCCAGGTCTTTCTGGATGCTCAGAAGACAAGGCCAAGAGAAAAGAAAGTATTGGCAGTTTAAGATAGTGGGTTAAAAATTCAGTGGCATCTTTTGTGGGTGTAAGAGACAGAGGGAGAAGGAGGAATGAAAAAACAATAACAGCGGTATTCCTGGCCATTATTGCTTTTCTTAATAAATCAAGCTCTGCTTTTTGAAACACTGTCTGATCTTCTACTAAGCATGTAATGTCTTCTCAGCCTTCCTACCTGCTCCCTGTGCTAGTAGTATCTCATTTATTTCCTTGTAAGATGCTTTGAGTCATAACAAGTACAAAAGGGGCTATACAAAAATCCAATTATATTCTCTCATATCCCAGTTAGCTTTCAGAACCAAAATACTGGCCTTGGATGCACACATGCAGCTTTGGCTGTAGCAATTGGGAGTTTTCTGCATATATCTGCAGGGATAACATGGGCCTCAATACTTTCAGACTGCTCAAATATTAGGGGAGGGGGGAAGTGCTTTAGCCTTGGAGTAATCCTTACAAAACGTTTGCATCATACTGTATCCATTTGAAACCCCTAAAAGTTCATATCCGTAGCAGTTATGTAGCCAGATAGGACCTGTAAAGGTCACCTGCCATGGAAAAGAAATTTCCCAGGACAAAAAGGTCTTAAAATATTTTATTACAGAAATATACTTTTCAGGCCCTAAAACAGATTAAATATATGAGAATTCCTAGAATTCTATATTGTTCCCCTTAGGGGTGCCAGACTTTATTTACAAAGCTTATATATTGCTATAGCAAGGAGCTTTCATGGATGAAAAGTGCTCAGGGCATTATGATGGATACATGGATGGCAGTGAATGGAAAAAAAACCACATAGAAGCTCCACCTGGCTGAATGGCATTAAGATTTCCCCATGGGATTCATATTAGGATGCAAGGTTTTTCTCTACTGTTTGCTCTAACAATGACATACATACATACATAAATAAATGAAATCACCCACAGCACTCAATAATTTATTTGCTTCATCCTGGCCATGAATGTGCTAGAATAATAAACCACCATATGGGTGGTAGTACAGTTACTACTAGTGATTCTACACTATTGTAGCTTTGAAATGGGATAGCTTAATCTTTGGTACCTTTGAAAGACCAAAAGGAATGGACACATATAGCCCTGCTTTAATTCATAGTTTCTGTTGTACGTATTTCCTGATAGTAAAAGGGGTTGACAGAACACCGTTTTTTAACAACTACAGTCTCGAGGGCAGAAGTAAATCTAGCAGAACAAGGACTTCTAATTACAAAGATGCTAATGGCAAATACCCACATGTGTGTAAATAATTAATTGTTTTCTTGTTAACAAGTCCATGTTTTTCATTCTTTTGTTAGTGACCCCAAGGGTCAGTTTTTCTATGAGAAATAGAAGCATTCAGGATTGTATCTTCCTAGCCCATAACTAATTTATAGGCTCTCATGGCATCAGGTGCAAAGATTCAAGATTCAGTTTGTTACCCCAGGCAATTCCCACTTTAAAAGACAGTGCAGGTATTCTGCAGAAATAAATGAAGGGAAACATTAATGATGTAAAACCAACAGTAGTATCCCCTACGGAGGTCGTATCTTTCAAATTCATAGAGACACATCAAGATATAGAATGTCTTTTATACTGATCTGGAAAGACTATAAAGCCCTCTAATGGTCTCCTACAGGAAAAAAATGGAGCGAATTAACACCACATTTTTCACACTGAACAGTATCAACTACAGCCAGTTGTTTTTTCTTGGCCTGCTTTTTCTCAACTGAGTTTTTTACTTTTACCTTTCTCAGTTTGATCTAGCATTTCCCAAGCCTACACCTCTATAGAAAGATGACAGCAAAAAAATAGCATAACAAAGTCAGACACCTAACTGAAACAAAATGAAAACACAGGCATTTTTTTGTTCCATTTTCCACTTTTTCCAGCTAGATCACCAGTCACATAAATATTTACTTTCTCTGTATGTTCAGCTCAATGGCTGCATTGTTAATGACTACAATAGTGTTCAAATAGCCGTGTCTTCTTTTCAATGAATCCCCACCTGCTTCCCCAATATGTCTCCCTGGGACTGATTCCAGGGGAACCTTTTCTCACAGAGGGGTGAGGATCATCTGTGAAAGATGTCTCATGCTCTGATCATGAACACTACAGACCTTCTTGGCTCAGAAGTACCAGAATCATGATCAAAACACTGAACCTCCCTCTTTGTTTTCCTTTCTGTAAAATGGGAGCACTTTGAACAGTATTTCTTATACTGAAAAACATGGTGTAAATGCAAGTTAATTATAGTGTTATTACTTGAATACTTCTGGTAGGATGACTGGTTACAGGGATACATCAACACAATAAATTCCATGTATGACACAAGATATTTTTAGATCTTTTGTTCTTTGAAAGTACGTTGTAAGCACTTAAACAGAAAATCATAGTACTCTAGAAAACAGTTGTTCACTCTTTAAGACTTGCAAACTAAGCACTTTAAGAAAATGCTTCTCATACCACTTCACCATATTTTAATATTTTGCTTTGCTTCTTGATTGCATTCACCTGAATTCTTCACTGTGAGGGTGATGAGATACTGGAACAGGTTGCCCAGAGAGGCTGTGGATGCCCCCTTCCTGGAAGTGTTCAAGGCCAGGTTGGATGGGACTTTGAGCAACCTGGTCTAGTGGAAGGTGTCCCTGCCCATGGCAGTAGGGTTGGAATTTGATGGTCTTTAAGGTCCCTTCCAACCCAAACCATTCTATGATTCTGTGATACTATGAATTCAGTATTTAATCTAAGAACTCAAAAAAACTTTAGAAAAAGTGTTTTAGAATGGTTGAAATAGGCACTGCAATGAGATTTTTCCAGAGAAAAACAGGTTATACGTTAGTAAACGCTTTTTGCTCTTAACTGTTAATTTCAAACAGTGATTAAATATTTTGGGTGTTTCTCCTGTTTAAAAACTTTTGCACTCTATTTGTGTAGTGATGGTATTTTATGTTCTTTAGATGTCAAGATAGTTCTTCAGACTTTTAACATTATAATAACACCAAATTTACGTCATTAAAGGAGAGATTTATCTCACCTGTATTTTAAATGTTGCAGTCAGGGATTAAATCTAAGTAACTGAGCTTCTGCTATAATGGAGGAAGACACGAACCTCCAGAAGGCATGGATAAAAAGACTTATCCTTTAGAATAAACTATGAAGCTACCTAGCCTTTTGATTCATGGAGGTTAGCAGAGATAAATCCCCATTTTTAATTAGTTATCCAGGATGGATAGCAGAAGGAAAGGTAATGAAGAATAGTATAAAGCATATTAATAATACGGGTCTACCAAAAGATGGAACAGAGACCAAGCAGTTACCTCCAACGATGTTCCAGAGTAGGTAAGGCTGAAGTTATAACCCACTATTGGAAAAGGTCCCTTCCGGATTTAGAGGGAACAGAGTTTCCAGAGCTATTGTTCATAGCTAAAATAAAAGTAAAATATTCAAACTTCAAATACCAAAACCACCTCAAGAATCAACGTCTAAAGGTGTCATTTATCAGCTACTTTCTCTTATGTTTTTCAGCCATTAAAAACTGAGTTTTCCTACGTATAGTCATGTTACTCATCCAAACAGCCATTTTCAGTTACCACATGACATCTGTAGACTGCAGTAACTCCAGTGGCAGCTCTGTCAGTATGTGTTTAGGCTAAAAAAGATTGTACCCATCAATTTCTTTGTACTTAAGAAATATTGGTAGCATCTACATTAATACAATATGGCAACTGCAGGTAGCTGCTGAATTTTTGTGAATGTTTGGCTCCACGAAGATTAAAATTGCTCTTTTTTAGCCTAAATTGTTTCAAGTACTATATGTCAAGGCAATTTCTAACACTCCATATTTCAAGGCATGAAATTCTTGTTTTATGACGGTAAACAATAGGGCTTAAATAACCTTAAAGGTTAGCTTTTCACAAAAGGATTCAGCACAAATCTTTACCATTCATCTGAAACTCACAGTATATTCAGAAATGTAATAAAAATGGATTTATAATTGCATACAGAGTACTCCTTTTGTTTAGTGACCTCAGTTGAAGGGAGCAGGATGATTTGTAATACAAACAGAAGCATGAAGTTAAGTGAACATCTACTACCAAGAAAATAATCCTCTAAAATAAGAGGCCAGACTGCCACTAAAGCCTACAAGGATTGCTTGAAAATAATGAAGCCTTTGAGAGGATGTAAGAAATAACAAGGCATTGGCAGGCAAATAGACCAAGGAAGCTTCCTGGGTCTTTTTCACTAATAAATTCTCTGTTTTGGCAAGAGATATCTGTAATTTGTAAGTGATTTTGATCTCAGGGAATCTTTCCTTTATTTCTGTAATGAAGGAAGACTTCCTATATGGGAGGCTGTGATACCAGTCCCTTGGGTGGAAGGCCAAGGTAGCATCTGACACTCATGCAGTGACTGGTACCGATTCCAAACACAGTTTTTACCTCTCCTCAGAAATGAAGCAGAAAATCACAATGTTATGCTTGAAGATAATAGAAAATATAAGGTCATAAATCACTCCCTGTTCTGCTCAGCTGTCAATTCCAAACAACACAACAGATGTTTTTCTCCTTGTCATCACCAGCAGCTCTTAGACCAGCTATCATGAAAGCAAGGACAGAAATTGCACACAGTATATGTGTTATTTGCACTTTTATTCTGCAGTCTTGAAATAGTGGGAACATATAATACCAGAGAGGTAGAGTTTCTTGTTTCATTAATAAGAGAACTTATTCCCACTAAAATCAAACATTTCATAACAGGATTTTCCTTCTAAAAATAAAAATAAATATACACTGAACATTCCCATCTACATACCAGTGTGTATTTTTTGCAGCAGTGAAAGATGTACAGCAAGGAATCAAATGGGGAAAAATTCTAAACATCCCCTAGTCCCACTGGGAGTTAGTCCTCAGACAGGCTAGCTTTTGAAAACATTATTTGATAGCATTCAAGGAATTTTAAAAATAATCTGTATGGAGAAAGTTGATTTTTACTTGTAAAATAAATTAGCTGCAGACTAGCAAGCCTTTAAACAAAATATCAGGAGAGACATTGTTAGCAGAGATGAAGTCCTGCCCAGCAGGTTACTCCACTACAAAGGCATACTTAAATTGTGCTTATCCTGATTCCATGTGGGCTCCTGGGGAGAGATTCCTGGGGCTGTGTACATGTGGAACTAATCAATCAGATAACACCATCCGCAGTTCTTAAAAAACATGTTCTGTGCTCAATGTGATTTTGGCACAAATCTGTTATTTAATATCATACCTGATCCAGGTTACAAATTGGCCAGGCTCTGCCCTCTAATGAAGATGCTATGCTACCTCAGGTGTTCTACACAAGGCTAAACAGTTTTTAACAAACGTCCCTCATTAGAGCAATTATTAAGGTCCTAGCTTTAACAATGCTATGGAAAACAGCTATTGAGGAACCTGTACTTGCTTGGGAAAAAATCTCAGGGGTGGGAAGACAGGCACCAATGCCTCATGATGTGCATCTGGCTAATTAAGTTGTTGACTGAGCCTACGTTAATCATGGTCCACCAGACTATATTTGATTTACATGTAAATTGGTAAACTCTCTTCTGCAATTGCCCTACCATCTGAGCTCTAATTATGGGCCTCAAAACAGACAATAACTGGACTTGTAATTTATATCGTTCAGTTGGGGAAATTATTTTCTGGCACGTGCAAAAGAATTGTGGGGTGGAGTGCATATGTATAATGTTTCAGAATACACATGAATACATAGACAAACATTACAGATATGCACAAACAATGTGGAGTTTAAAGATATCTCAGCAAAAGGACTTCACGTAAATGGTGCATAACAGAGGGAAATAATTCCTTCCCTCAGATTATTTTCTCAGAGGCAATGCTCCTATACAGTTGATGAAGAGAGGTGGGTACATCTAGAAGTCAGTTGAAATCATATAAGATAGCAGTTGTGCCAAATTAGATTAATAGAATAGACTAATAGATATCTTGAAAAGAATTGTTGGGTACAAGCTCTTTTAATCTGAACACATGCTAACAGAACTTAGAGTAACTTTAGGAAAGTATGTCATCTTCAGATGACTGAAGCTATAATGAGCATGCCTGATGTTTCCTATCAACTAGTCCTGGACATTACCAGCTCACCATCTCAGCAAGGCCACCTGAATCAGTCCAAGGAGACTTTGTCTCCCCTTGGCTAGGGATTTATACAGAATTTGAATAATTCAGATAAGGTCTCTCTCCCTCGATTACAAAGCAGCCCAGTGTCCTAACTTAAGCATTCAAAGTAGATGCCTTCAGAAGATAGGATAAATACACTTTCCCCTTCCTTCCTGCTTTCCTTCTTCCCCCTATTACCATAATGAACAGGAATACTTTAATGTTGGTCCATAAATAACTCAGCTGTTTTTCTTCAAGGGTAGTGACATCATAAAAAGATGTAAAAAGTCAGCAGTTATTCAAATTGTGGGCAGCTGTCTGTAGACAAGCTAACTGTGAAAGGTGGTACTTTAGCCAGTGACAATCTAGTCAACGTGAGCAGGGGAATGAGAAGAGCTACTGAGTTGGCCAGCTAAGATGGCCTCTCTGTTCAGGGGCCCAGCATCATTTCAGATGCCCTGGCAGAGCCACTTCTCCAGACAGAAAATGTGTCCACATGCCCTGTTTCAACTCTCAGTCCCATGTGGCTGTCTAAGGTGCCTTAATGGACCTGTAATGGCATTAGATGCCTGTGTGTGGGCAACTGAATTGAACCATCAGTGTCAGCTGTCATTTGAGCTGAATCACATGTGGACATTTATGCATAGATGCCCAAGTTTTAGAGTCTTTACTTGGAACTGAATCCCACCCAAGTTGTATTGTACATGCTCCCAACTTTCACTATATCATTCTCTCAGCATCTATTGACATTTCAAAAACATCTTTCTAGGCAATTTATTTACTTGGACTGCAGAAAGGTGTGGAGTACAGAAATAGTCTTATAAAAGGGAATAGCACCCAGCACAAAGTCTAATATTTGGCCTTGAAACTGCAAGAAGCAAAACCGCCATTGACAGAACTTTGAAAAGACAAGCAATGTCTCCTTGTAGGACACTATGCTAGTATCAAGAGGGTGCATTCAGCTCTTCCACAACCTGGAAGAAAACAGGTCACAAAGGGCAATCAGTAATTGCCTAAATCTGACCCAGTTAAACTCCAGAGAAAAAAACCAGAATTTTAAACTGCGATCCAAGTCCTAGCATAAGCCCCATCCTCACCAACGTACCTACTGGAACTACTTTGAGAGAGGTGCAGAGGCAGTCAAAATTCATTGTTCCTTCATTTGCCACCTGAGAATGCTCTGAAAGCCCTTGGAAGCCCAAAGTCTCAGCTTACACCAGTTCTACAGCTGATTCCACTGGATAAGAAGGACCAGTGCACAAAAAAAGCTTCAAACATTTTTTGTAATGTAGATGAGTTTTGACTGACAGGTTGACCCTTAGCTTCCTTTATTTAGCACTGAAGTATGATACTACAGTTCATGAAAGTAAGAATAATCCATCTTTTTTCTGTCTGTACCTAATCCAGAAAACTTCAAAAGCTCTTACAACTCTCCATAGATGTCAGCTAATAATGTTCTGGACTTGGACAGACTCGGGTATGGTTGGAAGGTAACAGTTCTGTCCCCTTAGGAAATCGCTGGTGGTCTTTCCCAAAGTGTCAGCCAAAAGACATTTCAGTCAGTTTTAATTGAATAAGACCACACATCTCAATAATTTCATTCTGCATCAACTATGAGACCTTGCCAGACAGCATCCTGCCCAGTCTGCCACACCATGTGGGCTGAATTTTAGCTTATAATGGACCACAAGTCAATATCTTAAAACGTGAAAGTTTATCACAGAAATGGATACTACTTTTCTAAAAGACTGAGATTTTGAAGATGAAAGTTACCTACTATATCCAACCAGAAGGGACAATATGCTTGTGAACAGTACAGCTTTTCAAAGATGAAGGGATATGGCCATACATCATTGAAACATGCTCTGGGAAGATAGTGGGATGCTGTGAACTCTGCAGACCTCAGCCATATATCATTACAATGTCCCACAGTTCTTGTGCTCAAACCATCCTGCAGATGATCTCCTAGTCAACAGTGCAATTTGTCTGTTTACATTGGATTTAAAACCCAAGCAAATCTCAAGTTATGGAACACACTGAGCTTCTAAGGTGCTGGAGGATATGCATAACAGAAAGATGCATCAGCGATCTAGCAGAATTTCATCAAAAAGTTTTGAAAATTACATAGATGTATCTAGAAACTATCACTATAATTTAAATATCTATAACAAAAATACTCAGCCTGTTCTATAACCTATTACTTCGTGAGTAAAAATTACTGAATTAGTATCTAACTACTTTCACAGCAATTTAAAAAAAAAAAACCAAAGATTATTTTGAACTAACATTCAAAATCTCTTGTTTTGTCAGGCAAAGTGGGAGGTGTATTCTCTAATTCCTATCCTGTTCCACCAGACTGACCTCCTACTGCTTACTGTTTGTAAAATGGCAGCTTCCCATAAGACCCCAGATGTGTTTTCTTCCAGTTAAGGATAAGAGAAGTAGAACTCTTTTACACTGTGTTTAGTCTGATTTATGGTGACATTCACTTCAGGTAGTTATTTCTAGGAAGATGGGTAGCCATGAGCTCCAAGTGTAGGCTTTGTGAATCCTCCGTGTAGTAATGAACATAGAAATTGTTTACTTAACGTAGAAGGTACACGATGTTAGCATGTTCAAACAACAACTCTTACAATGATGCAAGCAAGAGCACAAGTAAAAGAATACTAACAAAACCAGCTTGAAAATAATCTGCAGCGTGCCAACTGCATTTTAATAAATTGCCATTAATGTTTATGCATGCACATACAAGTATGCACGTATATAGTCTAGAAAACACACCTTTTTTTTTTGCTATATGGTCTTTATGTGACATCTGGAATAAGAAGTGTGAAAAAGCTTGCAAAAATTCACCAAATTGCAGCATAGCACCAGTGTGGCAGCTCCAACTTTACAGTTTCTTTTACAGAATTGTGTATGTGTTTTGACAAGCAATATTAGAGTTTTCATCTGCCTAAACCTTCCAGCTGTGACAAATGGCTGGTAGCTAATGACTGCTGGAATATGTTTAGATCGCTCTAATTTTATGAGTAAATGAATGTTAAGTTTATTTATATGTGTTTCCCTCCACCTTTGGAATTAACTTTGTTCGGCTTTAACTTAATAAAAGACATTTATAGCCAAGATTTACTTCTTTATGTATAAATGTGATATTGTTGATGATCTTTCATTTACAATTAGAGGCCCTTTTTCCAACAATAATGGCCATATAAAAGTATATGTATTTCTGCTTTATAAAAAATGATAGGAAAGCCAATTTTCTGTTTCAGGCAGTTAATTTCAGGGCTCTCTTGCACAACAAATTCAGTGTAGTTCCTTTACCATCCACATGCATAGATATAGTACCAGTTGTGACTTCTTTTAAGTTAGATGCCCATTTTTTCTTCAAAATCACATTTGGAAATTTAGAATTCATGAAAACTAGGAAAGAAGTAGTAGCAAATATATCTCTATCTCTGTAAACTAAAGGATGCTGTTGAACAGTTTAGAACTTCTAGTTCCACTAGAGAACTAAGGCGCCTTAACTGCTGTATCAATAACCAGGGAACACATCCTGCCTTGTTTACTTGCAATGAAACCAAGGACGTGAAAGTAATAAACATTGCATGCTGGAGATACTGTACCTTTGTCTACAGAAAACCAGGAGAAGCCTAACCTGAAATAATCAGTTTGCTGTCATTTGCCAGAACTGAAAGTTATTACTATGAGTAGGGGGAGTATGTGATAAAGACCACACCAAATTAACTTTTATTCACAAAGGGAGGAGTAAGTCATAGTTGTGGTGGTATTTCAAGGGTCATGGCCGTATCTAGTGGTGCAGCACAAAGAAATGAATTATGTTTCCCGTATTTCTGAGATGGTTAATAAGCTGAAGAGAGAGAACATTTTTTTCATTCTTTCTGAAATACTACTGTGAAGAGTCTACCACATTCTTATATTAAATCAGTTAATCTGTCTATCTTTGGGCCCCTCTAACAAATCTCGTTAGTAGTTGTTTTAATGGAGATTTTTTGTTTTAAGCCAAAAGAAAGCCATCGTAACTGCGCACTTCCTAAACCATTTCATTCATGAATGGGAAATGTGTCTCCAAATCTTTACTCACATGAGTAACTACATTGATATCCTTGGGCCTCCCATTATTCAGAGCTAGAACTGTGAGTATAAAATTGCAGGATTTGGATGTGGCACTTCATTACTTCGTAAGAGTGAAATCTGTAGCTGAAATCAATACCTAAGCATATGAGGCATGTAAAAGATACATATTCTTTCATGAAGGTCTGATTGCAATGCATCTCTCAGTTCTGTTTCGGCATCAACAAATAAGCGTATCATTGTAAAGAGACGTAGAGACTATAGGCAGTAATTACAAAGACACATTTTAGATAGACATTCTAGCCTCAATAGGGGAGTTGGGAATAGTCCACCAGAAAGAACAGAATAATAGTGAAAAAGGTCAACGCTTCTTGAAAAACTAACATACTAAGTCACGGACCAAGTTTTTGGTTCTCTGTCAATCAGTAGTGTAACTGTTGTCAGTCATTCCCCCTTACCTTGTTCGTGATTTTTGAATGCTCACAAAAGAAACTTTTGTCAGTAATTATGGTCTTTACAATTCATCTGAGTCACAGGCAGGATTTTCATAGCCTGTCTGTGGAATAGACATGGTATACCCCAAGCTGCGCTCATGTATGTCCAACCAATTCAAGCTAAAGTTTCCCACGATAATATGAAAGGAAATAAAAGACTCTGACAAACACAAATCACTGCTCTAGAAATAACAAGAAGTGGGGAAAGGGACAGGATAGCCAGGATCTTCTGGTTTTCTTATCCTTTTTTTTTTTTTTTTCTTTTCTTTTTCCTCTCAAAGAGGAAATATATGATAACTCTCTCTTTGGAAGGGTGCAGTTAGACAGGACATGCACCTGTGCATCCTGAATCTTCTGAAAGAGTATTTGTATTCTCTGCCTAACCACATGCTTCCTATTACACTGATCAGGAGCATTCTGCTAAAAATTAGTGCCAAGAATTAATGCTCCTTCATTTATTTTTTAATTCCAGAGTTCCCCTAGGATTTTTCCTTTCCCCAAACATTTCCACCTTCCACAGATACATTTTTATTTTGTTTTCTTTGGCTATCAATTCAAGTGACCTATCTTGTCCCTGCTGAAAATTTGAAGAAAAGATTTGTGACAGAAGGTTCTCACATAAAACCCAGTTTTGGAGTTGATCCAGCAGAGTAACAAATCCGATAACATCAAAGGAAGAACATCTGAAACTGGGATTTAGGCAGAACAGCTTTTTCAACAAATTGCAGCCTCTATAAATTTGCCCATTTCTAAACCGCTAAGTCCGTTTATTTGCTTATTTTCCTAGCTTCATCGAAAGAAAGGCTGAAACAACTTTGGAAAAATAACAGCAAAGTTGTTCAACGGAAACCAGCCCCTCTACTGTAAACAGTGCCTCTCCCTAAACTATGCAGCTGCACAAAGCAGAGACAATGCAAGGGACCCTCAGCATCATTAACCAACTTCCCTTCCTCACCAAACAGCCGCGTCGATAAAGCAATTACAATAGCATCGTGGAACAGTAGAATAAGGAAAAAAAAAAAAAAAAATAACCTTACCAGCTTCTCCTACAGTATACAGCTGAAAGGAGAACAAAAACCCCAGCTGCCGTATCGCATGCAATTGGTCTCCCAGAATGAATTGACTGAAAGAACTATGAAAGGCTAAAGTCTTTCAGCCCCTCTGTTCAGCCTCTCTTCAGCTCCCTCTCTCTGAGCCTCCTCACAAAGCCATTCTCCTACTCCCTAATCCTCGCACAGGAAAAAGCAGCGCACACCAAATGACTTCAGCAGAAGCGATTCTCCCGGGGGGTGGGGGAAGACATGCTGCTGCCACTCAGTGTCCCCCCCCCACCGCACGGCCATCCTCAGGGAGGGTATCCAAACAGGCTCGCCAGGCACTTGGACAGCACAACCCGTACACGGACAGCGCGTCAGGACAAGGCATGGAAAAGTGCACATCTCCATCACCCTCTCAGCTGCTAATTTCTGAAATGAGCACACCCTTGGGTACTGGCAAGAGTTCCCCGCGTGCATCTCAGTTAGCCCACACTGAAGTAGTTAGCCTTTTTTTTGTTGTTCTTTTTAAATTAGCTACGTGACTTCCTAAAGCTGTTGTTAGGCCTTAGGTTTTTCTTTTTAACAAAGAACAGGTAGATAAACCTTAAATATTTCAAACAGCAAAATAACAGCAAAGATGTTCCCCCAGAAAATAATAATATAAAGTATGACAAAAAAGACCCCAACAGACACGAAATCAATAACGTTAGGAATCATCAAATTAAAAGCAATATGAAAAAAACATTGGTGCCTCTCTGAAATGCTTTTGATAGCTAAAATCAGAACAAACAATTGCATTTTTCACAACAAAAAAAGATTTCTATCTACATTCCCAGTTTACGTAAAAAGAGACAGCATTTTTTTCACATAATTTGTCTTGAAAGCATGCCATAGATATTGAGATAACATCCCCTGCATATACTCTGGTTTTCAAGAAAGCATTAAGTCTTTGTTAAAGAAATGCTGTTGTCATACTAGGTTTTAATGCAAGTTTTACCTCTCTCTGAGATGCAGAAACTCAGAAACAGGCAGCTGCCACAAAGTAAATGAGAGACCTAGAAAAGCAGATGGCATAATTTCACATCTTAAATGATGGCTGTGAGCCTTCCAGTAATAATTTATAAGGAGACGTCCTCCTGCTTGTTCCTCTGCTCGGCAGCATGCTGTTTGAGCCTTTCAAACAAAATAAATAGACTTCAAACCACCAGCTTCATGCACACTAACACTTACCAATGCTATTTCAACCTGACACAAGCTGACTTTGTTCCTCTGTGACCCTGGACAGAAAACTGAGGTGACAGTTTGATGGATGAGATCTTTTTTCACAATATGGGTTGTGACTTCACAGCTCTGTCTCCCCATTATTGCTTAGCTGAAGGAGGAGACAGGAGCAGAGGAGGATCTTCCACCATACAGAGCCATTTTAACAGTGAAAATGAACCAAATGTGTAATAAATGCCTGGAACACCTTTTTCCTAACTCAAAATTGGGAGATTGGGGAATGCCTTTCCACTTCTTTTGGGGTTAGAGTGTAAGGGGATAACGAAGAGGTCCCAAGGAGAGGAATCAATCCCAATGGTTCACTCCAAATCGTATTTTAGTTTAAGAAAATGGCAACATCAGCAGAGAACAAAGGAAGGAAGGAAGGAAGGAAAGAAGGAATTCTGTTTGTTTCATTTATGACCAAAGAACACTTGGACTGTGAATTTTGTGAACTCTTAACTATGCTAATTTAATTACTTGGCCAGGAATCGTGGACAATTCTTTACTGGACAAAACGTCACTGCAGTAACCTGAGGAAAGCAATTGCAAAGCAAATTTTTTTTATTTATTACCTAAAAATTATCATAAAATATCAGAGGATTCATATAAATTAAAATCAGTGTCTGCAAAATCAGTATTTGAATGCAGATTCTCTGCTAAAATGAGTTCAGAAATCTTTTCACAAGATTAACATATTTAACACAAAACCTGCCAGATTTCACCGAACTCGCCATGAAGAAATTGCCTTTCCATGAAAAAGCTGAAAAATGAAGATGGTGAATGAATTCTCTGAAATGTAAGGCTCCACCTCCATAGGCTTGAGCTCATTAACAAACACCCTAACCTGTGAAGTCAGCCTCTTATTTCCTTAGAGAGGAACACAGGTTGCTAATGTCTTTATGTCTTTGTTTCTGCTTGTTCATCTAATCAGATGGGTTCATTATGATAGTACTGGAGGGTGTCAAATCTCTGATTTTGCAGGTGGATACTGAGGCCAAATGACCTGGCCCAAGGAAGTCTCAGGCAGGAAGCCAAGTCTCTGCTGTTTCACACTAGTGTACTCCAGCTCCAATGATCCTCGTGCTCTGAAAGATGACTTCTGAAAACAAGGACTAGTCTACCATATGTTTGAGATAAAGTTCTTAAAAATTTTGTGTTTGTTATCACACAACTTATGTTGCTATTCTTTCTAGTTTCAGATTGATGTTCATAATTCTGTGTAAATTATACACGAAGTCACTCCAGTAGCAAAAATTTATCATAAATATATGCTAATCCTATTCATTCTTTCAAAAAATACTATTGTCTTTCCAAAAAGCTTCACTTTGTTCCAGATGATGGTATTTATGTGCTTTCATACTTATGAATATATTTCTTTCTGCAGAATTTCTGTGAGGTAGTACCCAACTCATGATAATACTGAAGGATAATCAAACAGAAGCCGGAGATTGATTGATAGCCCAAGAAAGCAAAATCCGACAGATTTATACAGAGGAATACTTGTAGTTATCTTGTTTCATCAATTTAACTCCAATTTTATTTTTCTTTCTGAGAACCACCTTAGAATTACACACTTGCTTTAGGTGACCCCATTCAGGGATTCAGGTTCAACTCCAGCATGGTGAATGTCATGTGGTGTGAATTTCACCCCTTAAAAAGGAGTTCTAAGAGTTGTGCTTGTGAACCATTTATATCTCAATTACAGCTTCTAAACTGCTGTCATTGTCTCTCTCAATCTGAGAGCATTCCCGTTGTAAAGAAGAAAAACATTAAATGTTTCAGAAACAACAGGACCTCTTCACAGACCGCTTTATATAAGTAAATAACCCTAAGTAACAAAAGTTCATACCAACCAGCATGTAGTTAACTATGATATGCACAATGAAAAAAGCTCTACCTGCAAAAGAAAGAACGCAGCATGAAACATGGAGCCACTCTTGTACTTGGAAGCCAGTTGAAATGAGTTTGCATAGGGGAAAAAAAATATATCTCACAATAGGACATAACACCGAAAACAACAGGCACTAAAAAATTGGAAGAGCTCATTTTTCTCATTCTAGTAGCAGAACATAACTTTCAGACTAACTCATGACAAATGCCTGAAGGAAGTCTGAGCTTTAGGAAATATCAGCAGGTTTACATGCTCTGCTCCATAGTTTTTTCTCTACTTGCTCACAATTATGTCCTCTTTTATCTGTATCATCTGTCAAAACCACCTTTTTTTGCATAGCATTTACTCCTTTCCACGTTTCTCGGATTAACAAAAAGCATAAGGCAAGGTCATTTGGATAATAGCCCTGCATTTTTAATAGCAATGCTAAGTGCATTTCAAATAATCTTTTCTACAAGCAGAGCGGTGCAGACCATTGTGCTGGAAAAAACTCCAGCAAAACTAAACTTTAAAGGTTACTAAGCTCTTTGAGACTCACTGGTGTGACTGATTAGTGCAATCCACTGCAGTTCTTTGATTGTTGGGTTTGGGTTTTTTTTGCTTACCTTCTCCCAGAAAGAAACTCCCAGTAATTCTTAAAGGCAGTGTAGAAAATGGAGGCAGCGTATCTTTATAAACAGAAGGAAATGTACATTTTAGGGGTACACACATCTTCTGACTTTTAAGCATTTGGTCAAGAAGCCTAACTATAGAACTATAGTCAGCAGATGCTCTAGAAAGCACACTTTTTAACAGACTCAATGCAGTCAATTAATATGAAAATTTTACCATTCAAAGGTAAGGCTGTTTAATGATCGGCCAGCCTCTAACATATGTATGTTGAATTTCAGGGGTATTCTTTAGCTACTTCACAGGATCTACCTTCTGAGAAACCAGCGTGGTGGCAATGCTGCAAACCGGAAGAGGAGTGACCTGGCAAGAAGGAAGGATGACTACTAGCAGTGAGGGAAGAACGTAATAGAAAAACATAGTTGGGTGAAAGGAAAAGAAAGAAGAAACTCAGACGATTAGAGAGAGTCACTCTAGCAAGAACGTTACTCAAGTCAGTGTTTCACTTTGACAAGGGTTTTCTAATAGCATTTCCTTTGGGTTTGATCTCCATGGGCTCAGTCTAAACCCACTCTCTCTTTGCTTTTGTTTCTGAGTTGGATGAAAGCAAGAATTCAGCAGTGCAGCTGGATTTACATTAGGAGTGTATGTGTGAAACTGAGGGTATCTGGCTTGGAACTTCAAAGCACATCAGCCAACGCTGGTGCATCTGGCCCGCAAACTTCAGTAAACGCATCAGTCTTCCTAAAGTTTGATAGAAGAGCAAAATTAAAACAGCAAATGGAAAGAGGAGCCTGTGGCTTGTAAAAGGTTAAATCTTCATCCCTCCTCCATCCATAAGCTGTAGGGAGCAAGAAGGACATTGCTTTCTATAAAGCGGGCAGAGAACACGTTCTGAGTACCTTTTCAGAGGCTTTAGCGTACATGGCATGCTGGTCACAGATGGACTGGTCAGAGATTAGCCAACACTGTCACTTTGAACAGTGGGGTACTGCTCTTGTGCAGCCAGGAAAAATCCCCATAATCCAGCTTATCCTCTGCAGCCCCCCTGCACCAGCCTGGGGATAAGCGGGCAGCCTGGGATCAGGAGACATCCATGTTACAGACATTTCCTGAAATTTTTTGAATGATCAGATATTGTCATCACAGTTGTGCTACAGACAGACTGATAGGAGCAGGCACACACAAATAGGCATTGAGGAGACTGAAAGGCCTTTGAAAGCCCAACCATCAAGATTTTTGTAACCCCTTCAGTATTTAAAGACAAACATCTGCATAAAAAATTCCTAGGCTTGAAGCCTCAGGCTGCTAAGTTCTTCAGAGGAGACACATATATTTTTCCTGTAGTTCAGAGGTTTGCAACATGGTTGGAATTCCAACTTTTGGATGTTACTAGAGTGAAAACATATACACAATGATTTACATAGTAGTATTCTTGCCCATTTTTCCAAAACAAAGAGAAATTAATATAGTTGGGTGTATTTGGGAAGAGGGAGGAAAAGTAAGGAATAAAGTGGCATACTGATGTATGGTATAAATAGCTTATGGGAAACTGCTCTGCAAACTACTGCAAACACAAGCATTAGTGTCTTACAGTTAATCAGACTCCATACAAGAAATCTACTTATATGAAGAAGAATTTGTAGTACTGAGCTGTAACATAAGCACTGTGGCAGATTTACCCCCTCGTTAAAGATCCCTCCTAGGAGTTATCATCACATTCACATGACAAGAAAAAATAACATATGACTTTATCTGGACACTATCCAATAATATATGCAAGAAAAGTAGTAGAATATTAGGTGTGAGAAATGCCTGAGCTAATACCGTGCACTGCTCTTGCTGGGAGAAAATATGGGAGATTTTTTTTTTTTTTTTGGGGGGGGGCAGAATAAGGCAAGATAAAACTGTTGCTATCCAGGACAGATTTCAGAGTATACATTGAGTGGGCAGAGTGTTCAGAAAGCAATAATATGGCCCAGAACTGGAATTATAAGGGGAGAAACTTAGAAAAGCAGCTTTGCAAGGCCGGAGAAATAGGTCAGACTGAGACCCTACTTTCCTGTTTGAGTTTACTGTGAGCTCTTACTCCAGGCTCTGCAAGCACTATACATCTCTGTGGCATCTCAGCAACAACCACCATTTCTCATTTAGAGGCTGCTCCAGCCCCAGTGCCCCTGCTCAGACTTGCAAGATGAGGAAAAGGATGGCAGGCCTGATGGTCAAACATCGGAGAAACCTCTGCTCACCACAAAGGGGAGACTCAAGCTGAATCACCGAGCACAAGTAACCTGGGAAATAATTTCTGACCACATAAACACTTTAAGGGTAGCTTCCTTTAGAACTCATTTATATAGATTAAAAAAACTAAATTACCTAAAATTTAATTTAATTTGGGTATTTAACCTGGTTTCGGTTGGGATAGAGTTAATTTTCTTTCTAGTAGCTGGTATAGTGTTATGTTTTGGGTTCAGTATGAGAACAATGTTGGTAACACAACATTATGTTTTCAGCTGTTGCTAACTAGTGTTTAGACTAAGTCAAGGAATTTTCAGCTTCTCATGCCCAGTCAGCAAGAAGGCTGGAGGGGCACAAGAATTTGGGAGGGGACACAGCCAGGACAGCTGACCCAAACTGGCCAAAGGGATATTCCATACCACGTGATGTCACATCCAGTATATAAACCAGGGGGAGTTGACCAGGAGGTGTGGATCACTGCTCGGGAACTAACTGGGCATGGGTCAGCGAGTGGTGAGTAATTGCATTGTGCATCACTTGTTTTGTATATTCCAATTCTTTTATTATTATTGTCATTTTATTATTATTGTTATCATTATTATTATTGTCTTCCTTTGTGTCCTATTAAACTGTTCATATCTCAATGCACAAGTTTTACTTTCCCCTCCCAGTTCTCTTCCCCCATCCCACTGGGTGGGGGGAAGTGAGTGAGCAGCTGCATGGTGTTGAGTCGCTGGCTGGGGTTAAACCATGACAGTATTAAGCTCTAATGATCAGTCATTTTATGTTATTGTTTTGCTCAAGCTTCTTTAAGCATTCTGTGTTTTTTCTTCTCTAATGATATATTTCCCTTCTGCATT
This sequence comes from Pandion haliaetus, assembly GCA_013401275.1. Taxonomy (NCBI): domain Eukaryota; kingdom Metazoa; phylum Chordata; class Aves; order Accipitriformes; family Pandionidae; genus Pandion; species Pandion haliaetus. Next base: position 14,835 of record VYZV01037025.1, on the reverse strand, counting down.
TATTTTGTAGTTTTTAATTTGACAGATTAATTTTTCTCTCTCTTACATCAGCTTATGGATCCAATTCAATGTGATCCATATAGTCACAAACATATTTAAATAAACTCACATACGGGTTTCCTTCCACTTTATCAATTCCATTAAAACATAAATTTTATTTTGAACTGTGTAAACTTTGTCTAAGGTCAAACCTAACTGGATTGCTCTAAATGGACAACAACCAAAATATTTACTTGTCCAATAACAATTGTTGGTTGTCGGTAATGAAGACAGAGATGCCGTGGAACAGGCTAGAGTACAACCTATGCAGCATCAGGTAAACAAGCAATTTTTCCTGCAGCAGCTGTAGTGATGCTGGCAGTTACTTATGTGACCCAGCTATTTTCTAACAAAGACTGAATCCCGTTCATTTTCAAGTATGATCACAGTCTTACAATCCTTTGGGAGCAGGGTTTGAGCGTTTCTATATAGCTGTTTCTGGCATGAGCAGGCTTGACTCCCATGTAAATGTACCTGCCTGTGAAACTGCCGTGGATCAGCCTCATAGGAAAAAAAAAGAAGCATTTACACTTCCAAATGCAAACTGGCAGGAAGATACCTCCAAAGGCCCATGAATGCCTCTTCCCGCATAACTTTGAAAGAGGAGAGGCTCCCTCCTATGGTTAAATCGTGTAAAACTGTGAGCACCATCATGAGCATGTATTCCTCAGACACAGTCACTTGGTAGGTACACTAGCCAGCACACCACCTTAAGAAAGTAAACTATAAAAAACCCTCTCTATTACATATGCAGGTCATCTAGAAACTGGGCCAGAAATCCATATTTTGCTTACACCAAAAATTACATTATAATGATAATATCATATAATAAATAATGCCATTAATCTTAGTTTTCAAATGAAAGCTTAATGCCAGCCACAAAAGTTCACATCTTCCCCCCCACCCCCCCGAAATTATTTTTAAAATGTTTTGTTATGCTATTGTAACAGCTACAATGGCATGCCATTCAGAGAAGGGACACCTTTCTGGAATAAATAGATAGAAATAAATAGAAAAAAATAATGAAGATACATTACATAAAATAACTGCATGCATTTAACGTCGTATTAAACCCGTTAGGCATGTAAAGTTTACCAAATTAAGTGTAACACACAAAACAAATAGATTATAGGATTTGATCCCTACTTATGACTTATTTCTAGCTTTTATGTTTTATTTTCTTACACTGTAAAGCAAAGACTCTGAAACCACAAACTTTAAATTAATGGACTGAAGGGTTCAGAAACAATGCAGTTTTACTTATCTAAAAGAAACAGCATTTGTATCCTGAGTCCCATAATGCCACTTGCCTAAGGAGCACAGGCATGCCAAGAACAGGGAAAAAAAAAATTTTTAAGACAATATTCAGTTGTTCATTTTTGACTTGAAACAGATTGTGGTTTTTAAATTTCCTTTATTACAATTACAGCAAGTAAACTCTTTCACAAACTCTCTCTGGGCAGCTCAGTTTACATTCAAGCCTACCAGACCTAAAATGAGTTGTCAAGAGTTCTTGGCTTCCATTGTTTTTATGGCAATAGTATTTATTACGTTAAAAAAAAAAAAAAAAAAAAAGAGAGAGTCTGCTTGGAGAAATATTATTTCCTCTAAATTAATCATGCATTGTTTTGCAACTGAAAGAAAGGCACAGTAGCTAAAAATATTGTCCTTTAATTTTCTTCCCATTTTAAGAGGCTCTAAGCTGGGTTTTTCATTTGTTCCATTTCAGTCTCAATACCTGGGAGTACAACAGAATATGTGACTGAGTACAATAAACAACCTCTTGACTGCTAAAATTTTATTGTGGTACACTCAACACCTGCACCAGCACACTTTTCGTTAATGGACTACAGTAAATGTTTATATAACTACCAAGAGAGTTTATTAATGGGAACAAAAATTCTAGCAGATAGATCATCCTTTGCAGCAATTAAGCTCTACAATAAAACGTAGCCTGACATGCACACAGTTCTCTGAGGCATCTTAGATTACTGAAAAGGGGAATATAAAATCAACCCTGATCACGTGTAAGGAATCCTGTTTGTCATACATACCAGCTTTTCGCAGAGAGTTTAAACAATGTGCTGGTTTCGGCTGGGATAGAGTTAATTTTCCTCATAGTAGCTCCTATGGGGCTATGTTTTCATTTTGTGCTGAAAACAGAGTTGATAATACAGAAATGTTTACAGCTTTTATGAAGACAAAAAGGACATCTTTAATTTTCCTATAAATATTCAATTCATCTGCAACTAAACTTCATATTTGATTTGAGTTTTGACATAGCAACAACCATTAGGTTTCCTGAGGGCATTGAGGAGTTGTTCCAGCTCCCCCTGAAGCCAGAAGAACAACACATACTGACTTCCACGCCAACAACTTTGAACTGTGACTGAGTGGCTTATGGGCTGGTCCTGTGTCTTCACTGGGTCACCAGCACATTTTCTCAAGTGGTCAGTTGGTACTGGATCAGGACCTGGCCCTGGGCTGGCATGTGAAGAGAAAGCTTAATGAAAGCACCTAATGTTCATGTAATATCAGCTGTTTTTTAACCAGTTTTCATTATCTCAGCCTGTCACAGTCACAAACGTTGGCCTGTTTGAGAACTGGGGCAGAGCACTGTAAAACCAGCTGGGACATCTGGGCAGACCCTCCACAGTCAGGATGGCTGCAGGTTTTCAGGCAAACTTGAACGAACCCTGATTATAACAGAACGATCGTTCCCCTCTAGTCACTACTGGTGTGACCACAGCTGGAGCACTGGGTCCAGTTCTGGGCTCCCCAGTACGAGACAGGGACATACCGGAGAGAGTCCAGTGAAGGGCCACAAAGATGATTAAGGGACTGGAGCATCTCTCCTATGAGGAAAGGCTGAGAGAGCTGGGGCGTTCAACCTGGAGAAGAGAAGGCCAAGGGGGATCTTATTAATGTATATAAATACCTGAAGGGAGGGTACAAAGAGGATGGAGCCAGGCTCATTTCAGTGGTGCCCAGTGACAGGACCAGAAGCAATGGGCACAAGCTGAAACTCCGGAGGTTCCCTCTGAATATCAGGAAACACTTTTTCACTGTGAGGGTGACCAGGCACTGGCGCAGGTTGCCCAGGGAACTTGTGGAATATCCCTCCTTGGAGATATTCAAAAGCTGTCTGGACATGGTCCTGGGCAACTAGCTCTAGGTCACCCCGCTTGAGCAGGGGGATTGGACCAGGTGACATCCAGACATCCCTTCCAACCTCAACCATCCTGTGATTCTACAAGTAAGAAACAAAACAGTAAGAGAACCTGAAATACATAAGAAGCCCTCATAATTTCATAGTTTTATGTACATTTATTTATAAATGAGTGAATATGTTATGACAATTGTCAGAACAATAGCGTAGCCTTAAAGAACATAAAAAATAAATCACAAAATCCTTGAGAGGAATGGGCTTTAACAAGTATTGCCAGCAGCAGCCATGGCACCTTATATTTCACATGTAACACATAAAACAATTTTCCATACCATCTCCATCCATTTACTCTGCCATTGCTCTGTTACATTATTTAAAAATGCATTATTCTTCAAGGCTAGGTATAAGCTACATTTTTATTAAAATAAAGAGTAAGATAAATACATAAATCTAGCTAATTGCACTAGTCCCTGATATGAAAATATTCAATTATCAACCTCTTCCTCGTCTCCTTTACCATTTCCCTACCTCTCTTCTAAGGTGCTACATCTCTTTATCATTTTGATGAACAAAGATATTCTCCAGGTCTCTGTAAGAGTGGAGGTTGAAGAAGAGATGGGAAACGTTACACAGAGCTGTTCCGGGTCACAATAACTCCAAGAAATAACCTGCTGGGTAGAAGCCTACGTATCCAGAAGTACACTGCACCAGCTTTCAAAACCTTTCGGTCCTTCTTCCATGCTCTCTCTTATTCAGGGATGTGGAGGACAAACTAATCTAATCCTCAGACTGCAAATCTCCTCCAAGGGAAATTCAGTTTGAACTACAAGTATCATGCATACCATAACAGTAAGAAATAACAACGTTTTAAGAATTGTGCCCTGGAAATGTCCAATTTTCTATAATGCAGCTAATTGACTTGTTTTCCACATATTGTGAAAAAATTTTGGAACTGCTTGAAGCAAGTTTTATGTAAAAGATGTAAAATGTGTCAGGTTTTCAGTTGTGTGTCATTTCAACCCACACAGTAACTACTTGGTGAGACTAACTAAAGGACAAGGTGCAGCATCTCTCATTCATACAAACAGTTCCACTGAATTCCACAAGATTACTTGAGTAAGTCTAGATTAATGACACAAGAAACTTTCTACTTCTAAAGATTACCTTTATTAAATAATTCAATGATCCTATTTTTGCCAATGAATTACAACATGTATTTTTTTGTCAGCACACATGGACTTTTTATACACACACGTATATACATATATATGCATACATATAGATGCACATACACATCACTGAAATTACACACTTGAAATCACAGCAGAATAAGCGTCCCTTTATTTTTCTTTTAATTGCCAGAGAAGCTTGACAGCATGTTTCTATTTTTGTCTCCTTGAAGATCTCACAGAGCTTTTAAACCAAGTGAAGTCTTGAATATGCACCCTATTTAAATAAGAATGGAGGTGAATATACTCTTTGGCAGTAGCGGTGCCTCCAAAGACAAATGTTTTCTCCTATTACCATTTCTGTTGCCGAAAGCCGTGCTCTGAGCCTTGCACTCCGGCTAGGAGGCCACTGAGCCCATTTCAGCTGGGCTGGCAGGGGTCACGCTCCCCAAAGGAGGAGGTCAGGCCCATGGCCTGGGAGCAGCGGGCAGGGGGGCCGGAGGGTGACCCCACACACCACGCATTGTGCTCGGAGGCTGGAAGTCAGCCTTGCTTATGCAGGATCACGCAGAGAACCAGCCCGAGGCATCTGACAGCCGGAGGTCCCTTTCCATCGTGGGGATCCTTTCATATGGGCGAGGCTTCTTTCTGCGTGTTTCTATCATTTGAATAGCGACTGTGACAACAAGAATGGCTCACAGGCGACATTTTGGGGTACTGATCAACACATTTTCAAAGAGCATTGAGAGAAGAGAAATAATTGTAGGCGTCTTGCCATTAACAAAAATCTCACAAAAAACTAAATCTCACAGTACGTGATGTTCTTTATAAATAAGCAGTGCGTGGCAGTGGGAAGGATATTGTGGAGAGAGAGACTACGTATTAATACATCATTTTGAAGTTGCACTCCACCTCTATTGCTATTGTGTGCTTCCACTGTGACCTTGGCTCATCCTGAGCTCACTGTTCTTTCCTTACCTGTCCTTATAATAGAGATATTGTTCCCTCAAAACATAAGCATTGTTAGGAAAAAGCCATTAAACTTTAAGAGATACTCAGCTATGCTGTGGAGGAGTAACATAAAAAAGCCTTTAAGTCTATAAATAAAAGATATATATGAGAGATTACCCTACAAGGTCTATAGCTCACAGTTATACCTTGATTTTTTTTTTTGTTTTGAATTATTTAAAGAAAATAATAATGAAGCTACCAGCCCTATTATTGGTATTATAAGAAATAAATTGGTGGGTAGAGCTGCTCCCAGTTTTTAGCATTATTTAGCATTTTTATTGCCCCACCAGGGAAGTTAATAGTAAATTTCAAAAATTATTTATACACTACTAGTCAAGGAAAGTATCAAAAAAGCTGTTCATTGGTGTGTTCCTTTTACTGCTGATCTATTCACAGAATGAACAGAAATAACCACAAATCAGAAGAGAGATTTATAGTATGTAGAAATTATCTAGTCATTTTGCCTATACAGAATTTCATTTTTAAAGGATTCACTTACAATTTAATAAGACATTCAAATCACATTCAACAAATCATACTGTCTCCAGCAACAGAGAACAAGGTGATGTGTTGAACACCCAAGAGCTGCAGTGATAGAGCAAACCAGTGTTGTGCAAGCCTTCACAATGTGCCAAGAGCCAGATGTGCCAGTACAGTTTCTGCATAACGACCGGCCCAGTACTGCCAGCTTCTTGACAAACATCACGCACCCTTTGTAGTACTACAAAGGGAGGAGCGAACAGACACATGCTCTAAGCCCATGCCTGAGAGCCAACAGAAAAATCTCAGCTATGGGAAAAACAGCTGGAAGCTGCGTTACTGCATTCAGTGGAGACAGCATCATATTCTGTGCCAAAGTAGGCATACGCTGCATTCACCAAAGCTACTCCTGCACACATGGACATTCTGAAGCAGCCTTAGATCGTTGGTTGCAGCAGTCCTAGAGTTCAACTAGTTGCTGATCTGCACTGTGAAAATCTGCAGGGCTCAGTTACCTGGTGTACAAGTATGTTGCTATTTCTGATTCCTACGCCAATTAGCTCTAGACCTTCTTAGCCTTCAACCCTCAACATATACCCAACTTTGGTGAGAAAAAAAAGACTACTCTTTCCCCTTCTTCCCTTTTCCAATTCTCCCTTAAGAGCCAACACCTCCATGGCCATAGAGTATGTGTTAGGTCAAGATTTCCAGTGAGTGGACCTTTTAAGTTATACACTGCAGCAGGGATTTGGGTTAAATACAGTAGGACTGTAAATCCTTAGATCCTCAGTTTTAGGCTGTGAAAGACAGTCATCTATTATGCTAGTACAATGCCTAGAATAATGTACTTTTCAAGTACAATATAATATAAAAATAACAATGTATAATGCAGTATAATATTATGAATAATAAAATGAAGCACTAAAATTAGAGCTAAAATTGACATTTAAGTGGGTAATAGAAAGAGGTAGATATGGTTATACACCCTCCCCTTTTTCAAAAAAGCACTGTGAGCACAGACATGTACCTACTACTCCTATTAGATTTGTGTCACTGACAGTGACTACAGAGAAAAAAAGGGGAAGTAAATTCCATCCGTACTCTCAGCAGATATATTAAATGATATTATATGAAGTGTGGATGATGTGGCGCGGTGACAGGGAAATCAGTGTGCAACGTCCACTTTTCCCAAAGCCTTGGAAGTCACTCAAATGGAAAAAGAATTTACCCTTTGCAACTAGGACAGATCATCTATGTGCAAATAGTAGCTCTGGTGCATAGAAATAGTCAGGAATTTGGGACATGAAATATTTTTCATGAGGAAATTATCGTTCCAAAAGATTTATTCAAAAAGATATCCAGCTCAGAGTTTTCAATCTGAATCTCCTCATCTGAAGTCACTGTTGTAAGGACAAGCTATTTTGGGGGTGAAACTTGGTGCTTTTTCCCCCTTCTGGGGAACAGGCTTAAAATAGTCTTATTTTTTCTTTCTTTTTTTTTTTTTTAATCCCTGAAAATTTTAATGGGATGGGAAAATTGTCTCCTGCCCAACTCTCATGGTGAGCAGCTGGCAACTGATAGCAAGACACAGAATAGTTGTGGATGCACCAGATACTTTAAGCACCCATAAAGAGGGTTCTTCTGGACTCCAGGACAGGCATCCGGCACTAACAGAGTTAGGAGACTATCACGGAACACACCCAATTAACAGACAGATGAATTAATCACACTGTAATTAACATACAAATGTAATGATCTGTGCTTCACTGTCTTTAGAGATAAATATTCAGATACAAAAAGACACAGCAGATCCCTGAACTGTCCTACTGAGATACTGGTACTTAACAAAAAATAAAACCAAAGGCATTGTCACACCTTTCTGAAAATACAAATATGTGCTTCTACAGTAAAGCTATTTTTAGGAGGAGCATTACCTAACACTTTTCATTAGCAGCACAGTTCAGTGCAAAATTGTTACATGTAAAAGAAAACACATCTTCTAAAGAAAGACGTACAGATTCAATCTCAAAAGAAATGTATTTCCACCCTCCAGTCATCTTGCCTTGTAAAATCCATTACTCTAAGTATAATTTATATACGTCCCACCACATTACTAAAGTTAATGGTTAGGATAAGTGGTTTCATATCATTGTGTAATAGAACAATATTTTCAAAGTCATATTTTATTATTTTTTCCCTGATGGTGTTATCAGACACAAAAGATTCCAGTTTGAATGGATGAAACTTAAAAAATAAACATACAACAAATCTGCAATTGTCAGCTTTGCTAAGTCACCCACACACATAAATTGAATTTTTATAGACATCAGAAAAGCTATGTTAGCTGAAGGGTTTTTGTAAGCTTACTTAAATAAGGTGCTTTATATCATCAATTAGGATCCAACAAAAAAAAAAAAAAAAAAAACTTTAAAATTAAAAAAACCCAACCTTAAAGAACTGCTTTTTCATGTAGTTTTGTAACTTATAACTAAGCAAGGTGTTGGTCTAGATTACCTTCAAAAGTCCCTTCAAACCTGAACTGTGCTATGAACCTACAGACTAAGTTTAAAACCTCTGAAAAGAATGAACTACTAATTTGACTACTAGGGTTATATGTAATTTAAAAAAAATAAAAATAAAAAAAAAAAGGCAGAGCAATTTCAACAGCACCAAGCTGTAACACTGGCCCTACAGCAGTCTTCAATGCTGCGGCTCCCAGATAACTGGGCAAGTCACCCCAGCAGCAGGAGGTTGGTGTGCCGACAGTGAGCTCCACAGGGATTATTACAAAGGCCTCTTCACAGCCAACCCTTCTGCTACAGTGAAAGACCACACAGCGATCCTATTTTTTTCAAAAAAACAGTATAATCAGAGCAGGGGTAGAGACCCATTTGCAAACCGAGGAATGTGTGATCAGGACACGTTACTGCAGGTCTGGAGGACCCAAAGTGACTTGCAGAAAAGATTTCTTGGTGTAGGCAGGATTTTATATGATTGAACCAGACAGGTCTGTTTTCACTTAAAGGTGGAAAATTAATATCTAAGAATAGGAATTAATAAACTAATTTAACAATAACCACAAAACCTTTCCACTAAATGAGAAAATGCTTTATAATTATGAAATAATAGTTTCCTGTTTGAATAATCCAAGTCTATATAAAAGAGTTTAATGAAGACTGAAGCCAAGATGCAGTACCTTTTTGTCTGCAAGTGTTATGCTGGAAAGCTTTCTTGAAGATGCTTTCCTGTACATGGCACTGAAAAAGCATGAAAGTGAGGTTTTAATAAGGAAGGCTTCTTCCAGCTTTATGTGAGCTTATCTTCTCAGAGTTTCTCTCCTACACTCAGTTAAAATGTAAGGTATGACAAAAAGAATTAAAAATTGTTAACAGAATCATATCACTCCTTGTTTGATCCTTGGGTGTGTGCAATAAAACAACAGGATGCTATAATTACAGCAGGTTTTGTTAATCTAAACAAAAGTTGAATAAAACATAATAGGACAAGCAGGCACAGAGACTTTATTGAACCACTGTCCTACACAATTTACATTCTTCTCTAATCCCCAGCACGGGTCCTATACTTTGCATCTATACCTTATCTGAAACATATCTTGTTTTTCTGCTCCTTTTCTCCTACTTCTGCTTGATTAAAAAAAGCAAAAAAATGAGAGTTAGGAAGATATATCAGGGGTATGCTGGAGATTTGGGGATACAGAATGATCTCTGACAAATTTGCTCGTAACAGATGAAAGGTGCAGTTCAAGTGAATTATGGAGGTCATTTCCTCACAAGCACATTTAGTGCATTTTCCACATCTCACGTTAATCTACCACGTATTATTTAAGGGGAACTATTTTTATCACGTTTATCTGAGCACGGTAACAAATTACATCCAATGTTTTGCATTCAACTCCTCACTTTAGACAGCATTTCCGTGTGACTTTAGAGGACACACATACATCACAGAAAATAATTAACCAATTCACTGCTCTCCAGAGAATGAGATGCTAAAAGTACATGCATGCTACACTGCCTTGGGTGTGAAGTCTGCAAGTCCTCCCACTCTCTTAATTACTGGAGAGTACCTGCCTAAAGCAGTAAGCATATCACAGAAAGAGGTCTGATTATATACTCAATACTAATGACTTAAAAACATGCTGCACTCCTGTCTAAAAGTTCCAGTCAGAACAGAAGCACCATTTTGCTGAATCTGAAGAAATATATGCAGAGAGTCCGAGCCCCACACTGTAACATCATGCATGTACATTACAGTTAAAAATATGATAAACAACATAGGAAAAATGAAGAGAAGTATGATTTTTCTAAGCAGATTAAGATGTCTCTATTAGTACCAAGTGTCAGTGACCTCCCTCTACCCCCAACACCATAGCCATCTTTCATTTGCTGCGTGGGAGTTGGGAGAACAGTGATTCCGTACTTAATTTTTATAAATACATGATTTCAGATATACTGTTTAGTGGCTGCATTACAAACATTAAGCATCTGCATCTCCATTCCATTCACAAATGCAGCCAGGTCCTCAAATGTATTCATATATGAAAGACTGCAGCCCTTTAAAGTTCACATTTCAAGGCAAACTTTTAACATATGAATGTAAATGACCCAATAGAATGGAAAGGAAAAATATGTTTTACCTAATAGCAGCTCAGAAAAGAAGGACCATATCTCTGATCATGAAATTCAAAGTAGGTATCTGGCAGTCTTGAATAGGGATCCTACCTGTAATAGTCCCTAGTTTGCTGACACTGTATATGCTACTGTACTTGTCAGAGCACCATTCAATAGGCACTGAGAAGAGAGAACATTGCAGAACAGCAAAGCACCGTTATTCTCGCTCCAATTTTACAGCAAATTCCAGGTCTTTATGGAGCACAGCACTCCAAAAACAGAACATGCAAGACCTGAAAACAGTGCTGAAATGCAAAACTAAGGGATACCTACATATTTCTTAAACCCCTCCTGAGTACTTAAATGCTTAACTGCAAAGGAGGACTGTCAACTCCTTTAAGCTCCTAATTATCCTTCCACATATGAACTATACACTGAGAGCAGACTCTAAAAATGCTTCTGAAGATTTTGACAGTATTTCTGTATTAAAAATATTTAATGTAGTTTAAGACTAAGAACTTAACAGATAAACACCTGTTAGTATCTAGAAAGATGATAGTGTTGAAGCACTTTCCTCCTAGTATTTCACTGAGAGGTGGAAGAGAGGTGAATAGTTACTTTTAATAACCATAATAGCCCAGAAGTAGTTCCTTTAAAAAAAAAAAAAACCATAAAAAAAC
>VYZV01037024.1:0-11890 GCA_013401275.1 Pandion haliaetus | reverse complement strand
AAAACCCAAATCCCAAAACATTTTACATATCTTAGTGACTAATAGTATTTCATTTGGAAATAATTTCTCTTTATAATATTACTGATCTGCAAGGATTTGACATAATGTTTTTATTTCAAACAAAAGCAAAAGTATAGAATTGAAAGCAAAGGAAACTTTACCCATGACATCTGGTTCTGCTAGACCTTTAGGTCTTTCATCAATGAAAAACTGCTACTCCAAAATATGTTCATGTTTTGCATATTCTTTGGATGCCCACCTTTGTGTTTCACAAAATAGGACAAGTTTCTTTAGTAAAACAGCTTCTCTCAAACTTCATTTATTGCCATAAATATATTGTGTAAGAATTAAATCCTTCATACATAATATCCCTTAATTTTGATGTTTATTTAACTTTCCGTCTTTTAGTGTTAACTTTTATTCAGGACTGAATTTTGGCCACGTAATAAAAAATTGAACATAGCTGGATATTTTTTTGTTCTGCTCCTTAAGAATTTGACTCCACTCCCTTGGGGTGGGGGGTGGGGGGCGAAACTCTTTACACATTTTTGGCAGAATTAGTGTTGCGGGTTTTTTTTTAATTGGTAGTTAAGGTACACTTTCCTCAGGGCTGTGAAGAATTGTTCAGTTTCAGGTCTTGGATTAAAAGGTTCATTTGTATATTTATTACATTAATCAAGAACAAAATCTCTCACAAGCAAACTTCAAAAGTTATGTGATTTGTTTTTACAACAAGTTGTACACCGTTGCTTTCTGTGTTTGGAATGTGCTCCTGAAATCAAAGCTTTAGTAACCCAATTGCAATAAAAGAAATAATGAACCAGAGGCGAAGTAAAACAAATTTTGTATTAGAGCTTCCTTTGGAAATGAGTGGCTAGGGTGTGGCCCCAAATTTAGCTGCTATGGGATGGTGTTGCTCCAGCAAAGCTTGGATGATTGTGTCCAAGTGTTCCTGCTGAGATTTGTCTATAATCCATGTTTGATAGAACTAGGATAATACTCAAATACATTTACTGCAAGTACTAGTTCAAATTTTAAGCAGCATAGAACACAACAGTTCTTGAATCCCAACTGTTTGCTTTTCATTACAAATCAAATAGTTGTAATTTCTTAGAGAAATCAGAGCAAAAATTAATTATGAACTGGAAATAATTTTAATGTCCTTTGGGGCAAAAAAAACCCGAAACCAGACCCAAACAAAAAAAACCCAATCTCAAACTGCTGGCTTTGAATTGAATGGTGTGTGCTTGTGCACCTGAAAGTCACTTTTCATTTACCTTTTCTTCCAAAAATTAAAGAGCGCCTCCACCCCAACAAGTGACTGACATCCAAAGTTTTCTCTTTGGAGGGTCAAAAAAAGTTTTAACGGTGTGTCTATATAAGCAAATTTATTTCTTTTTACCCAGTCTTATTAAGACTTTCCATTCAGTCTAAAGGGATAAGATCCTTTTCCAGATTTCATCTGCCATGGTGCAGCAGGGCTGTATAGGAGGTGCTGACCATGAAATTAAGACTTCCAAGAAGAGAACCTGGTATACTATTGTCAGCGCAAATAAACTAATGTGCCAGGACTGCAGAGATAAATAGGAGTCTGAGATATGCAAAGTGCAACTCTGTCAAGTCTTACAGTGACATGCCAAAAATTGAAGTCGTCAATTTTTTAACTTTTTTGTCAGCATTCAGATGCTTTCAGAGGACAAAAATAATCCAGTTAACTCCTGGATATTGTTGTTTAGAGAAAGGTAATGAAGAATTTGATCAAGCCCAGTAAACAGGTGTTTAAGTGAACTTTGCCCTACTCTCAACATACTGTGGCTAGCACTACAGAAAAATAGACACATTCTTTCGAAAATGTGTGAAAATAACAAACCCAACCAACTGAGCTTGATATATCTATTTCTTGTTCTTGAAATGTAACATCTTGGGAAAGATGTGCATATTAGGCAGGTGAGCATAAATGAAGAAAAGAAAATTCGAAGACTCCCTCGTATGATGTTCTGTTCTCTCTCTCTCTCTCTCTGCGCCTTCTTCAGCCTTATCTCACTTCTAAAAGATAAAAGTATTCAATTTTTTGAAAGACAATACCTGGTAAGAAAAGTACCATGCCCACCTATTTTCTAGTTTTAGTTTTTATCAAATGCTTGCAAAACGGAACAAACAATACATAATGTGTTAAAAAAAAATGCACACAAGTGTATTTTTCAAATTATTTCACACAAGAAATTTTGCATGAGTTAATTTGAGAAAACATATCAACTTTGACATTAAAAAGAAAACAGCAACTTGGAAAAAAAGTTTGTGGAGTAGTTTAGAGTGCTAGCAAAAAAAAGTACAAAGAAATAGAATGCTACTAAAGTCATTGTATAAAAGGTATGTAGCTTTCATACTAAGGTTATATCTCATTTTAATTTGTCTGAGTCACAGTAAGAGGTGGAAATCTGCTGCAAAATCTTTCTGTTATTTTTTTAAACTATTGTTTGTCTTCCTGGGTTTTTTTCACTCTCTTCTGCCTGTAAACATGTGACAGCTGTATTTTGATCTGATTGTGGCTATAAAAAGAAAGAAATTATGTATCTCTGAGCAGTCCTAAGTAGCGTGAGACAAATGATAAGTTAATAATAATAATAATAATAATAATAATAATTGTCCTGGGTTTATTGACCAACATTTCTGATATGGGTCATGTTAGCATCACTGACTTTCTTCATTTCTGTAGTCTGAGTGATACCCATGAAATATTAATCAGCAGCTCTGAGTACTGACAAATAATAACCCTCTTTCCCTTAGGATATGCTCATTCATTCATTCATGCTGTCTCTATGTTGCCATGCAGTGTTTGTTTAGAAAAGAAAGGCATGACAGCAACCAATAGTTCCGATAGTTAAGAAAGATTAATTCCAATCAAAAGTAGTGTGTACACTTTTCACAATGGTGGCAATTAAATTTTGGAATATCTACAAAGAAAAATAGTGAATTCAGCATCTTTTCAAGTCTTCTCAAGGCTGGATGCTTTTTTTAGACATTTCAGTGTTAGGGACAGTTATGTGCAAACATACTGGTTGGTGTAGTAGAAGAGCCCCCAGCAGGTGACTTGGGAATTTCTTCCAGCTTTTTTGGCAGAGAATCTTCCTTGTTGTTATATCACGTGAGGTTTGAATTGCCCTGTTCATAGTCTAAATGGAATCATTGGTGAAGTTCTGATAACTCTAACTCTAGCCTCCTTGAAGCTGAACTCACCGTATTCCTAGTACAACACTTGTTAAAGATTTGCAACATCGCTACTTAAAATCCTACTGCTGTTCCAAATTCACTTTTGTTCAAACTTGCTGACTGTAATCACTACAATTTGAATAAATAGCATGACCAGAATTTTGTTTCCTTCCAGGATTGTTATATATATTATTTATTTCTAAATAAATCAAACCCAAAGTTTCTAAGAGCCAAAATATCTGAAGCCCCAATATTTGATGTGAAACAGGACATAGACTAAAAGTCCTGACTCTCTTCAAGCAGCAATGCCTCTATGCCTCTTGGTCATGGCTGTGAATTTCAATATCTATTGACACCTGAGGATCTGGGCATTTTGGCTGAAGCTGAATTAAAACAACTTGGTTATAATTTTATACATGTAACCAGATTTAGTATTTTTATCAAGTAAATGTAATTTTTAGTAATATTAGCTAACCTGTTAAGAAAATTTCTTAGAATTTTTTTTTGTTTTTTTCTTTCCTTTTTGTAAAGTGACTTACAGCATAATCTGAATTCAGGATATTTAGTATTTCTTTCCTTTCCAAGATCACAGTTAAATACCTCCCTTTCTGGAATTGCTAGGCTCTAGTCAGCCAAGTGGAGAAGGTTCCTTTTTCCATTATTTTCGTTCCTTGGAATCTGAAAACAACCTACTTACAGTGTCTCTAAAATCACAATCTTTGTTGGAACTCTAAGGTAAGTCCAAGTCTTTGAAATCCTCGTAACCCATTTCTCCTCTCCTTCAGGCACCATTTGCATTTAACAGTCCATTTATTTATGAGGCACCTCCCGACAGGTCCTCAGAAGCAGTTGTCTGCCATTGGGAGTCTCCTGGTAAAATGAAGAGCCAGGAGTTGTGATAACTCATCTGTCTGGGTGACAGCAAATCTGGCTCTAACACTGAGCAGCCCTGCCAGACTGTGATTACTAACATGGCTGTGCAGTCACAGCCTCCCCCGAGTTGGCGGTGGTGTGGACGGTGGCTGCACAAATTCTCCAGCAGCGATAGGCGAGGGGACAGGAGCAGTGACTTCACAGCACTGCGTGCAGAAGAAACAAGCCAGGCAGACACCTTCAGGCTGCTGTGCTCTTAAGAAAAGCTATTCCCCAGAAGCAAAAGGTACATAAGCGTCAGTGCTACTCTGTGAATCAGCGAATACCCCTCTTCTGCCATCTGTGAAATCAGGACATTAATGGTTTGCTCTGGCCTCAGCTCAGCCGAGCCAAAGGAATTTCTCCTTTAATTCAAAGCAGTAAGGTGTTAGTATTTACTACCCTGCAGTTTGACTGCAGAAACATGAAATAAAATTTATTTCCTCTATCAGAAACATTGTTACAAGCAAGAGAACAAGGTAGATTTAAAAATTTAAAAAAGACACATTTTGCCCCAGGTGACTACTTGAACAAAGCATTGAATTACATTTTGTCAATCATTGGATAGTAAGAGTGCAGACAGCACAAAGGATACTTCACTGAAGTCATAAAAACCACAGCTCACCACTTCAAAGATACCAGTATCATTTGTGTTATAGTTCAACAAATACTCTGGACTTTGTTATGCTTAGTCTTGTTTATGGACCAAGAAGAAGCACATTTAATTATAATTAAAGCCAAGAATTTATTATTAATATAATTGCAATCTTAGAAGTCTAATACTTAATAACCCAGATGTAATTATTACAGAAAGAGTAAGAATAATTATGCAGTTAACATATGTAACATTTCCACCATTTTTTCTCATCTCATGCTGTCTCATGTTACTGTCAGCTCAGTCCACTGAACTGCTTCAGTGGAAAATATGTTTGCTACAAGACAGCAAAGTTGTTCTTTTTTAAAGTTTTGTAGGCACTGTTTTTGTATCCTTATTATGCAAGAATTATAGTGGTATTTGATGATATAATAGGGAAAGATGCTTGAGTCAATCTACAGAAAGTTTTAAAGCTGAGCACATACTGACAGCTCATCGCAAAATATTTATAAAGCTACTAGTCATAGGGGTGCTGATGTCTTTTTGGCCAAGCCTTTAAAATTATTCTTTTGTCTTTTCCTTATAAAGGTGATAATCTTGCTTTACTCCAGTCTTGGCAGCCTTTGGGCTGCTGCAACAAAGCTCTTTAGTACTGACCTCCAAAACAGTTCTGCTTTTCATACTGATCAGTGAAAAACAATTGGTTTCTTCAGAAATAGAAGTTAATATGTTGTAAACGTTATTACAAGTAAATTAATAAATAAAAAGATGGACCCGGGGAGCTCAGAAATAAAAGATGTGGGTGGAAATTATTATTTATTTATTTATTCCAACTAAAACTTTCCCCCGCTCTTTGTATTCTAGGTCAGGCAACCCACTTAAAACAAATAAAAATTATCCACACATGAGCAGCACTACATAATCTAGATGGATCAATGAATGTATATAGATAAATCCTTTTCCTGTGGGCATGGGTCATAGTTCTGAGAAGAAGCAATTCCTATTTACTACCAAACCAATTCGTCAGCTTCTTTTTTCTTCTGTACCCCAGAGGCGCACATGGTGTGCACACAACTAGCACAAAGATGTTCCTGCAAGACGAACTGTAGACTACAGTCAAAACATCGAATTCAGTCCACTTCAGAAGCACAGTTCACACTTGCAATGGGTCAGATTAAAACTTGTTCAAAGCAAGAACCAAGCTGCTAGGGCAGTGTTTTCAATTGAACATACACATATAACTTGTTTTCCTAAAAGTAATGGCATTTCATATGCAGAGTGAGATATTAACAGATCAGGCCTCTGATGAGACTGTCTCTGAGTATTTCCAGTATTTATCTATTGTTGACATTTTATACACATTTTTCTTGAAGAATCCATCAGCCAGCTGTGTTATCAAGGAAAAAAATTCTGTCTGCACTAAAAAAAAAATCACAATATTAAGATAGATATCACCATTATAAGGAATAAAAAATGAAAAATGTGACAGTGAGGGAGTTCATCTGTGTGAAACTGTGTCTTATTGGAGGCTTTTCAAGAGTAAATGAACAAATATTTGACTGAAACTTCAGCAGAGAATTGGTTTGTCTTTCAGAAAGGTTGTCCAAAGCAAAGAACCTTGTTGTGTTGTCTAATGGCTGTTTTGGTAGCAATTTGCCAGCTGGACTCTACTTCTCTTCAGGCCAGTGTCCCCCAGTGCACAGCTTGACCACCAGCGCTGATGCTTGTCTATGAAGGTCCTTTGCTCAAAGCACCCCCTCTGATCCACTTGTGTGAGCAACCCTAAGGAAGCAAGACTACTGTGGGTGGAAAAGCCTTGGAAATGGGACTATTTTTAAATGGCTCTTCCATTGACCATTTTATAAATAAAAGCCACTAAACATAAATTTGATCACTATATAGATACGGAGCTACTGTTTTACTTTCCAAATCTCTATCATTTCTGTAGGGCAGGCAGCCCATACTAGGGAAATGAAGCCCTGGAAGTAGATGTCTGTGGAGTTTCCTTTTTACCTGCGCTCTTAAACTGAGGTCATTAATTTTTATCTTAAATAGGAATGAAACCAGATTTTGATATATAGAGTTGTTCCACAAAGTGAAATTCAAAGGTTCTGCTGATCTTTAAAATTGAACAAGGCAGCAAATGTACTACACTAATAATTTTATTTTGGAAGATTAATGAAAGTCTTACCTATGTGATTTTCTTAAACTACTTCAGCCTAATCTAATACTGTCTGCAAATAACAATATCTTGGGAAATACTATGCTGCTGAGGTTAGCTGGGCTGCAAAGTTTTTGGGTTTGTTTTGGGATTTTTTGGTTGGTTGGGTTTTGTTGTGGGGTTGGTTTGGTTTTGTTTTTTTTTTTCACTTTTCCCCATGCTTTTGAACTTAAATGTTGTAGAATAAGGTTTCAAAGTACATGGTCTTCATTGATAAACCTCAGTTCAGGAGTTCCCACTCCAGGCTGTTAATTTCTCCTTACATTTCAGTTTTGTGTTGTCCAGTTCTCCAGTTGTTACGACACAGTGATTTATGGCAACATGCTATAGCCAAATCAATTACACAATAAAATACTTGTCCTCTTGCTTTTAATTTTTTCAAAAGGTTATTTTTACCTATATCTTTTCACAGATCCAGCTTAGCTATGGTCCTATCGAAAGTACTCTGGGTACAACTGCAAACAGAAATCTGCAACATGTCTTGACTTTCAAATGGTTGAGAGAAGTTTAGTGCTTTAAAATGTCTTTTCCATCAAAGCTAGCATAGTTTGAAAATCTTACTTGCTTAATTTGGTCTTTGTGCTTGTAACAATACTCACTAGAAATGTAATGCTGGTGGGAATCTGTTTAAAAGATTTTCTGATGGTCTATAGGAGTAATACAGATGCAGTGGTGTTAGGCATGTAAGGAATTCAAGAGGCAAATGCCAAACCCTATTTGTCATTTGCCTTTATCACACCACTTGCAGTCTGTCCTCTAATCTACCTTCACTTCGACTACTACTAATGTTCCACAATTCTAAGAAGTTTCAAATGGCTAGGATTTTTAACTCTAGTAAATAAAATTACCATTAAAATGTTGCTTCACCTCCTACTGATGTAAAGTCCAACTTCAAAACTACACTATACTGAAGAAGAGAAGCAATATTTTTCACAATGACATCATGATGCCTGGATCAAGACTTGATAACTGGATCACTGTAGACTTTGTAAATAGCCAACTTTCCCGTTTTCTCGTTAAAAAAAAAAAAAAAAAGAAATTGGAAAAAATCAGTTCAGGTTTAACAGAGTTTCTTTTTTTCCCAGAAAAAATACATATTTTATAGAATGTGAGTAATTGAATTAACCCAAAATAAAACATTTGGGTTTGGTACATTTGATACAGGCAAACAGCAAAGATCTATACTGTCAGAGATGGAAGTCACTTCTACTAAGCACTTCAGAAATCCAAGATTTGGCAAACATTCAGTTGTATTTATTATTATGGGAATGTTCAGCCAGCTTTTACCATTATTATGGAGATTGTCTAACAAGGGGCTATGGGGTGTTCTTCGGAGGTGGAGGTGAACATGTCACTGAAAGAGACTGAGTAGTAAAAAAAATCTCTTCTGTCAATTTCTTCCTAAATGATTTAGAGCATTAACATTTGGTAAATAATTTAGGAAGGGTAGAGATTTTTTAGTGAATTTATTATAGCAGAAAAAAAAGTAGGTCTGTATTTTTGACCCAGTTTGCTTAAATTTATGAAAAGATCACCTGACTCTAAACTTCAAGCAACACTTTTTTGCTGCCCTGAAGGCTTGTTAGATATTAACAATAGAAATGGGACAATTAAAGTTTCTAAGTCAGCACTATCTCTCTCTAGAAGTTATCACCGGATGAACAGAGCCTATTTCTATATATATGGAAAGTAAATAGTTCTTTAAAAGTGTGCATAATTTTCTAAATTATTTTCATGGTCATTTTTGGGTGGAGAGTTACTGTTGCATTTTTGAGCCTGCCCACTTCATGTGCTTCATAATACTTTAGCCGACATTCTATTTAAATCTTTTTATGATATTGCACTTTTGTTTTTTTCTTTAACTAGAGATAGACATCCCTAACTAAGAACACGTGTTCACACTCATGGGATCTGAGTGCTAATTCCACAGCTCTTTTTTCAAGATTGCTTGCTTTAACTATCTCTTCTTCCTACTGCTTCAAATGATTCTTGTACAGCTTCCATCTCTGATCATTGCTTTCTTTCTTCTTCATAATTTAATTAAATTATGTTTGTAGGTGCATATGATGTATTTGACAGCAGGAATAATTTGGCAACAGAATACTGGAGGGAATGCATACATATTTTTTGCTTACCCTTTGAGATTGGATTTTTACCTTTTCATTCTATAGAAAGAAAAAATGATTGTTCGTGAGTCAAGACATTTCAAGCCAGCTTCTGACACCAACACACTCTTCCTTCAGGAGAAAAGACTAACATAGATTTAGAAAAATGTCTAATTTCAAGTGTTGTAAGGACTATGTAGTGTCTTGTAAGATGCCTATTTTCTTACATAAAGGGTTAAAATGCAATACCATAATTCTATTAAAAGCGTGTAAGCCTGTAAAGATATATGACTTTCTACCTCAAGGAGCTCACTGTATAAATAGTCAATAAAAACAAAGGACCAGAAAAATTAACAATATTATTCCTGTTTTGGAGACAAGGTTTAGGTAAGATAAAATAGTTTTCTCATCAGAAAATGACAGCAGAACTGAAGTAAAAACTGCACTTGAATTTCATGGTCTTCATTCCAGATGATCCAGAAGGACCTGAACCTTACCAGGTGATGCACATTTACTGAACTTTAAACCTGAATGTATCTGATTTGATTGTCTCAATATTGCAGGCCTGATTCTCCTTTAACCCTTAGTTCTGTCACTGATGCCCATTGTGCAAGCTCACTGAGAATTAAAGCAAGTCAAAGCAAAGTAGCTGCCAAGCTGTATGTTGTAAAGAAGAACTTGAGAAATCATCAACAGTATAATATAGTGACAAAATAAACTTTCTAAAATGTTGTTTTATTCTGAGTCCATTGCATCAAGTGTGGTTTACAAAAAGCTGATAGCCACAGACAATTACTGAGCCTTTGGCTTGATAAGCTCAGTTAAAATGTTCTTTTAGTTTCCTTAAGATGTCCTCTATTCAATTTTTTATTTCTTTTAGTCTCTCAAAAGAAGAGACACCATTACAGGGAACTAGCTTCTTCTGATGCTAGTTTAATTTATATGTGACAGTACACTGATTTCCACAGAAATAATTTTAATGTAATGTAACCAATGTTTAAATGGCACTACATGAAGATTTTTTTTTTTTCTTTTGGATTGGAAAGGCTATAATGAAATGCTTATTTCAAGAGCACTATACAAAGTGCTTTTATCTCTGTTTTTCACATTTCCTTCAAAGATTTTTTTACCTCCTTGTGAAAATAATTCTAAAGTTCAGGAACTTATTAACTTAAAATAGTGCAATTGTATAAAAACTCAAGGTAAACATTCTCAGAAATTACATATCCTGAGAGAGTGAAAGCAAGAAGGAACAATCATCGTGTAGACAAATTTTGTTGGGGTTTGGAAAAGTCTGGCTGAGTCTTAACTTCTTTGTTTGCATATTTGCATTTTTTTCATTAAATAGAGAATCACCTATTATCTTAATGGTGCCAGCTGAAAGGGAAAGCATTTAAGCTTCAGCTCCTCTGACATTTTGAAAATTAATGAAAGTTTCAACACATCATTTCTGCTGGTTTAGATGTGCTTGTTTACATAGTCTAAATAAATTTCAGATGAGCTGCCAGATCTCCAACATTTATCAATACCTGTCATCAACCCAAATTTTCAACACACTTCATTTCATCACTAATTTAGTTTCATTTCTGTTTCAATAAAAGTTTTCTTTCATTTATGGCTTTTCTGCAGTCTGAGAAATACCATTTGAAGTTGCAAAGGAATGTGAGGAACATTTAACAAGCTTGGCCACCAGCCAGTGGGAACCTTTGTGTCATACTGTGCAACGTTGATCCTTTCAGTGCACTTACCAAATTAAGTAAATATCGCTAGTGTCTCTTTTTTCGGAGTAATTACTGAACAACACAGAAAAATGTAACTGTTACCTTACAGACTGCTCAGACCAGATGAACTCATCTGCCATCTCATTTTTAGAAGACAACAAAAAAGTGTCGAAAAAAAAATTATATATTTAATTGCTTAAATTAAATGTAAGAGCATAAATTGCTCTACTTTGATGGAAAAAGGAAATAAGATGGAGGGAAAAGGAAAGTAAAAAGAAAGGAAGGTTTTGCTGAAACTAACAGAAAAATGTCATAGCTGCAGATGGTTTTTACAAATATTTTTCACTTCATCATTAAATGTTTTACTGATCACATTTTTTACCACTCCTAAATGGAGTTAACTTTTTAAAACATGAAGTGAAAATGGAAAAGGTCATATTATTTGAGATTCTCAAATATTCTCATATGCACATGTGCCTGTGATAGACACCTTTATGTGCATACTACTACAGATGTCACTGGGCCTATTCATTTGAACAAAGCCTTGCTGGAGCAGAAGTGTTTGTTTGGTCCGTGTATTTCCTGGGTGTTGTAATCTGTTTTTTCATCACAAGGTTGAGTATTTTATTACATTGAATGAACAACAAAACAGAATGCTTGTGACGTTCCAAAAGAAATGTCCTACTACATTACATTTGTCAAAAAAAATCTGTTTTGATGATGGAACTAAGTCTACAGTCCTTATTTATTGTTTAGTTGACTTAATACAGTTTTCATATGGCAGACAATTTGCACTAAAAAATGCTGATTTGCGAAAATCAAAATACTTGTGCTGATTTTTTTTTTCTTTTTTTGACAGGAAGAAAGTTTTTCTTTTGGAAATTCCCCTTGCTTTTTTACTATGTGAGCCTGACAAAACTGTAATCCCCAGCTCTCATAATCTGCAGCCCCCAAGAGGTAACTGGCCAGAGAGCCCTGAGAGCATGCTTCACCCTGTCCCTAAGCATGTGGAGATGAAGACACTGTTGTCATGGTGTAACCCCAGCTGGCAGCTCAGTCCCATCCAGCCACTCCCTCACTCCCCTCTGGTGGGAAGGGGGAGAGAATGTGAAGGGTAAAAGTGAGA
>VYZV01037022.1:0-29338 GCA_013401275.1 Pandion haliaetus | reverse complement strand
AGATACCTAGCCTGATACTCTGTGGTTGGAGCTCTATCTGTTGCTCTAGTTTTTCTCTGCTCTTGCAACGTTGAGCATTTTTTCCAATTGAACAGGTTTATATGAAAGCATTAATACAGAACCAAAATCTGTCCACAGAGTATTTGTTAGGATCTCACTGCAGGTACAGTAGCCACAAATTTAAGTTTTAAGCTTATTTAATGTAGGCTGTGACTCAGTTAATGCTGCTTCATTTCTTAACTCTTCATCTTCCCAGGATCTGGAGGGTTTTGAGTTGTTTTGCTGTTAAGCTTAATTGCTGAAGCAGCATTTAGGCAGTGGAGTGGCACCTGACAAGGTTGTGCATGTGTGCTGTGCATCTTCCAATGGTGAAACTAGAAGTTGGAGCATCTCCAACCACTGACTGACTGTTACTGCTTGAGGAGTGCACAGATCCATCAACACAGCATAGATAGAGCAGTCCCACTAAGCCTGGTTCACTATAAGTGTAGCTATATTATGGCATTTTGGCTGAGCATGTCTAATGTGACATGATTAGTCTGCATCTATTTTTGTTAAAGGTATTTCAGGTCTCTTTCTTATGTGAAATAAGCAAGACAAATACTTACTTGGTGGCTTTGATGAGCATATTTGGCAATTAGTCTGCTTAGGCTGTGTTAACTTTCATTCAGTGGTGTTTACAGATTTACAATTCACATTTGCAACAGTTAGAAGTTTTCCCCCTGTGGTTTCAATTAAGTCCTAAGTATAAAGTTTGATGGTGGAGATACACCATAACAGCCTTCACTGCTTATGAGGCTATCTTACTATATGGGAGAATGCTGTGTGGGGGACGGCAAGTATGTGAAACCATGGGACAGAAGAAGATGCTTGAACTAAATGTTCTGCTGACAAGTGCATGAAGAGTGCCTAATGTTTATACTGTAGAGCTTGGGTACACAGCTGTTGAGATAGAAAGAATGAGGAAGAACCGACCAAGGACACAAGCATTGGACAAGAAATCCGTGCGACTGATAAAGGAAAACTATGTCTGAGCTATCTGGGCAAAGATAAAAAATACGCTTTAGAATCTAATTCCTTTTTTTTAACACATACCACGTAGATCATGGGAAATGGGTAGCATGACTATATAAGTTGTTGTAATCAGGGGATTAAACGATTTTGTTTATCCAGACCACGGAGTCTGTGCCTTAATTCCCACAATGCTGTATCCTCTGCAAATAAGCCATTTATAATTAATTTTCCATGCACACAGATTTGATCCTTCCTTTGTTCATTTGTAATGAAAAGTCTTCAAGGAGTGTGTCCAGTTCTGAAGCATCCATCGGATACTAATGTTGCCTGTCTGTAAGAGGCTTTGGGAAGTAAGAATTCTGGTGAGTGCAAGAGAAGTCCTTGTATGGCTGTTAATAAAGATTCACATGTTTCATCTACCATGTATGGAAGTCCAAGATTTCCATCTTAATCCTGTTACTTATTTCTAGTTTATCATTCCCAGTACTACCTAAAAAGAGTAGATTGTTGGTAAGTCCGAAAAAGCACATTAAAAAATGTATTGCTGCTAGTAGTTTTAAGGACAGAGATACGCATGCTTTGACTGGTTGCCCTTAGTTCATCGCCTGCTGTGTTGGCATTGTCATTTACCTGCTCACACTCACTCTGTGTTTTCCCCATTTTGACCTTCAGTGCAGATGTCCTGGTGTCCAAGTGGCACTCAAGCAGCTTCTGGGATCTGAGAACCTTTCACTACTATCAAGAACAGGACTTGCAAAGAATTCAAGCACCAGCCAAAAAAGGATGGCATTTTCTGAAGAAACATGACACTTCTACAAAAGGAGTGTGCCCTGACTGCCCTCTAAGACGTAGACAGCAGAGCAACCTAAAGCACTGACTCTCTAGGCTGAATACCTTTGATACCCATCTTCCTTCTTTTCAGAGCTCGATTGGCTTGTTTTGCCCCTGTATGATCTTCTGTCATCAACAAATGGATCTTTTCACCTCCACAGCCCTTATTGTTTAGCTGTAGGGTTCCCACTTAAAGTGTAAAATCCCAGTGAAGTACTCCTGTAGCAATGTATTTTAAGGAGCCGTTTCAATCTCCAGTGTTATGCTTAGTGTTGTGTTGAGTGACAACGGCTTTTTTTGGTAGGATATTACATCAGCATTACTTAGGAAGATGGGTAAGGCTGAAGACACTAAAGGAGATCATCCTGATACAGCTTTACTTCCTGAGGAGATATTTTATTGAAAGTTTCTCTCTTTTTTTATTGAAAGTACTGATCAAGGTTTATTTTCCTGAACTATATTGGGACAGATATCTAGTGCTGTTGCTTGTATCTCTTCATTCTTCCAACAAGCTAGTATGGTTCCACCTGAAATTTAAGCTTTGTTCTTAAAACTTTATGCTGAAGCTTTTATTTGTGAAACGCTCTAGAAGCAGTAGCTAAGAAATGTGTGAGATACTGCTAGGAGCAGAAAGAAAAGGAGGTTAGTGGAATTTGTTACTTGTTTCTTATCCGTTTCATTTTTCTCAGTAGTCCAATTATTCTTCTTAAGATAAAAGTTGAGAACAACTAAGTAGTGGGGAGCACGTTCTCATCCACTCTTCCTTTGACCCCATAGAGTGAGAGAGTATGTGAAAGATCTTCCTTTGGATATGGCCAATACTAAAACAAACTGTTTCTAGCATGTATTTTCCAACCCTCTAGCCCTACCAATTTATTGGTAATTATTTATTGGTAATATTTTTTTATTTTCAAAACTTTTAACAAGTGAAAAACTGCTTTTGGATAAATAATGACATTTAATGCTGGTTGTTAATTAGCATACAGAAGTAAGAATTGCCATTGTCCTGTTGAAGAAAAAAAGAACTATTTCTAGACCTAACAAAGAAAATAATTCTGCTTTTTTAATTATTTGTAGTATCTTCATAAACCTATTGTGTAAGTTGCTTACTTTGTTTTACGCTCTAAAGCTCAGCACTAGGCTTTTATTTATATTATAATCAATATAATTCCCACTTAAAATATAGCAGCAGAGGTTTTTTTTAAATCTTAGATACTTGTTCGTATTCTGTATGATATATATTGTAGAAAAAATTGGGGGCGGAGGTGTTGCTTTACAGAAAAGGGGCAAGTCTTGGTCAAGTGCCTAATTTTCAGTTTACTCCAAAACTTCATTATTTATATAAACTGATAAGTACAGAAAATTTGCATGCATTTATTGTGGATTATCAAGACTATTTCAAATTTGTTTTCTTTCATTCAATAATGTGACTTACTGTCATGAACCTTAATTGCTTTCAGGAAGTAAACTAAGCAACAGTCCTTTGAGGTACATAAGTGCTATATGGATTTTATGAAGAAATTTCAAAGCAATTTATTATAATTCTATGTTTAGTCAACACCTGAGATCTAAATGTAACCTCAAACTACTTAGTCCAAGCTTGATTCATGACAGTACTTCTTTTATTCTAGCTATGAGGAAAAATGTAGCCATGTAATGGTCTACAATAATATATATGAATTGCATGTGAGGTAGCTGCTCTCTGAACCTCAGTTAACCGCTTAATCTTTCCGTAACAAGTGACCCACAACCTTTGGCCACAGCAAGTAACATAGCTTCATACGGAAGTTCCCGTACACCTGGACCTCACTTCCATTACAGAACCTACATAGAAGATACCTCTTGTGCATATCATGGACATATCAATAGTCAGGCAGTAATGGTCTATTTCACCTAACCCTCCTGAAGCATTTCCTTGGCAGCATATGTTATCTGTTACATGATTGAATATAAATAGGATACTGATCAATTTGCCTCCCACTGCATGGCCACAAAGGACCCTGCAGCACTTTGAGAAAAGGGCAGCAGGACAAGGACTGCCAGAACAATTCATATATTGCACAGGTCGGAGTTGGGCCACATTTGAAGGGCCTTTGGTAAAGAAGTCTGCAAGGGATGGACCATGGGCCAGATCTGGTTGGCAAACCCCAGCATGGGCATGTTCTTAATGAGAAAGTTAATCCAGCTGTACCAGTTGTATCCTGGAATTGATTGCAAACTTTTAATACAACATAGTGCCTTTTTCTGTGAAGATTGTAAATGAAAGCCAGTGAAAATACACACTACTGACTAAAGCCATATGAAATATTTTTCTGTTTAGGATTTCCTGCCAAAAATATTAATCCTAAACCTGAGCAAATTGGTGTAACTAATTGTGAGAGCTGGGCATTACCACAGTTGATCCCATATAGTTAAAGGTACCATGTTTGCACCAACAAAAAGGAGGGCATTACTGGAAGGATGACAGTCTTAACAGCTGTGTATGGGGGGTGCCTGGCTACACTTTGTGGGGAAGAGGAGTCAGGTGAGTTTGTATTTCTTGGGTGCCAGCCAAGCGATCACTGGGGAGTTGGTGTCCCAGGGTACTGCCAGTCCTCTGACCCCTACTGTTCAAACCTGAAGTATCCAAGCCCAGCCTGGTACTGAATGGCCCTGATGTGCCCAGCCCAAATTCCCACCCCACAGCTTCACCCTCAGTGTTCCTCAGTGTGTGTTCTTGTCAACCTACCCCAGAGGCAAGGAAGGAAAGCCTTTCTCTCAGCCTTCCTCTCCCTCTCACCATTGCTCTGCTTCTGAATCCATCTTCCCAACCCTATTCCAGCTTTCCATCAATGCCTGTAACTACATCCTCCAATCAATTTATTTTCTCCAGGGCCTCCAACTCAGTGCACTCCTGCACATAGCCTGCAGCCTCTCTACAGCTGAATTTTTTTGGAGTGTGGTGTTTCTTTCACTAGCCAACACCCACCTTTACTCTTGGCTGGCTATCACAGCTACCAAAACTTGTGCATCCCTGTAAAATCGAAGCTTGAATTCTCATTTTGGTGAGGATTTTGGAAACGCAGGCAGATTGTTCTTCCCCAAAATCAAGCAAGGCAGTTTTCAGAGAATAGAAAAGCAAGACATCCCAGGGGAAAAGCTACTCATGTGATGTATCTAGGATTCTGTGAAGCATGTTGTGTTCTTGGGAAATCCTTAATGAAGAGTTTATATCTTACTTAAGTTCATACAGCTGAGGTCATACAGCTAAGATGGGTCTTACTGTAATTTAACTCAAAATCACACAGAAAAAGAAGAGAGAAAAAGAAGGTGAGATATGCTGCATATCTGTTCTTAAGCTGTTAACAAGGAACTGGCAAAACTGCTAGAACTGGTAAAACCAGAGCACTCCAGAGCATGGAGGTTTAAAACAGGTGCTGCTTAATGTTGCAACAGCCCTGGTTTTGACAGTTCTGCAGACCATCAGAGCAGTTTAATAGTGGATGAAATACTACAATCAAAAAGTTGTTGTCCTAAGAGCAGCTACTGTCCAAGTACATTTCATGTGCTTTACTGAAAGTGAGCTGAAAAATCCATAATTATTGAAAGCTTATGGAAATAGTTGATGCAAGACTTTAGGATGTTTTGAAATATAAACTTTTGGTCCTGGTAGGCGGATTAAATTTAGATCTAGATTGACTTCATGCACTAAGACTGAAGCCCAAAGAACATACCTGACATTATTTATTTGCTAAAAGTAATTATTATATTTGTCACATTTTTTTCCAGCAAGCTCAGTTTTAAGTCTCTTCTCTCAAAATAAACATCTGGAAATTATGTCAGAAAATCATATACCATTGATCACATGGAAGAAATTAATTAGCTTTTATTTCTGCAGTAATCTAAGACCTCAACTGAGTTTTAATTGCAACAGAGTGTTTGCTGAAGTCATTGGAGCATTTGGAAAATAATCTTTTCACTCATCACTTAAATGAGCTACTGGTTTGGGTTTGCAGTAATCCTGGCATTGATAAGTGACTACCTGTAGTATATAGACCAATTAAAATTAACAAATGTTTCTTTAACATTCCTTTTAGTCACAGAGGAGGAAAGAGAACTTCAAAGCTCTGATTTTTGTGAGCATATCAAGTCATCATTCTTTTAAGTGAAGCTTAATTTAATCTTACATTAGAAGTTTCTGAGATACTTAAGAATATATTCTGTG
Source organism: Pandion haliaetus (assembly GCA_013401275.1). Classification (NCBI taxonomy): domain Eukaryota; kingdom Metazoa; phylum Chordata; class Aves; order Accipitriformes; family Pandionidae; genus Pandion; species Pandion haliaetus. The sequence continues at coordinate 23,289 of VYZV01037022.1, read as the reverse complement.
AAACTATCTATGTCTATCAGTATCATAATTAAGTGCTATCTCTTGTAAATCTTGGAATTGTGAAATGGGGTCAATGACTGAGCAACACACACTACCATGGCACTGAGCACCTGTAATAAAACTCTCAGAAGGCCATAGCCTTAAATGCCTTTCACTTCTTTTGGTCTGGAACCACCTGCTCCATCTCTTTTTGGTACTGTTTGCAAAGAAGTTGTTAATATGAGAGAGAGCTTTCTGTCTTAAATTTTTAACTAATTTAGACTGGGGGGGTAGGAGGGTGATTATATTCTTCCTGTAATCGACTCTGCAGGTGGATTCCCTATCTATCTAGAACAGAACAGGCAGATCAGTTTTAAAAGATCTTGAACAGGAAATTGTAGTTCTACCTCACTGAAGTCCACCAAAAATATCAAATCTAGAAGGGTAAGGTCTAATCCAGTCTTTTTCCTGGCACGAAAGTAAACAGATGGAAAATTACCTTTACCTTCCCAAGATCTTAAGGGTTCACTAAGTCACATCAAATTCCAAATAAAATACAGCTGAAGATTTAGGATCCAGATACTCACTAATCTTAATGCTGGAGGGAAACGTGCCGGAAAGAGATACTCCATGAGCTTTAATGAAAAAGAAAATGCACATGAAGCACTGTGTTCTCTAGTTTGGTGCTTTAAAACTGTATTCTTCCCTTCAAATGTATTGTACTGGGACAGTCTCTAGCTAGTGACTGAAGAGATATTTGGAGTATATGTCCGTGAGCTAGCAGAACAGATCTCCCTGTAGGTCCTCCATATACCAGCACATTCTAGTCTAGTTTTTAAAGTACGAACTCTCATTCTATCTGGTATGTTATCTTTGATAGTGCAGCCTTCCCCATTATGTTTTAGTTAAGTGAATTCATTATAAGATGAATCATATTCATTCTCACACAAGAACACAGCCAGAATACTGGAACAAATGAATATGAAATTATCTGAAAGGCACAGTATGCCCAATTATTACAGTCCGCAAGTATGTGTATCTCTTGAAATAGCTACCTTTGCAAAGTTCAAGGATGCAGTTTTAAAATTCTGGAGAAACTCCATAATCATGACTGCAAGTGGGAAAAAAACCCAACCCTAGTTGTACTGTCATAGAGACACAATGGGAGAATGTGTGAAGTTTAAAGAGGTTGCATTATTTCAAGTTACACTACTGAAAATAAGGAAGTATGATGTAGCTTATAGCATCAATTTACTTATAAACTATCCAATTTGCTTTTAAATTTTTGAATATTCCATCTGTACTTAAGAATGACTCTTGTAATTTGGTGGAGAATTATTCTTGATAAGGAGAACAGAATGTTATTTAAGCATAAAACTCAAAACAGACCTTATTATTAGAAGTACAACCATACAAAGACATTGTTATTATTAATTGAAATTTGCTTACTTTAACTGAGAGTCAAGTTATTCTTCCATTCATAACCCAAAGTCTTAATATATGGGTTTGTAGTATGATAACATACAGAATAAACAGATGGACAGCTACCATTTCTTTAAAAAATAAATGTTTTCAATAAATACATTGTAAACATTCAAAACTGAGGCACAGTATTTTTAGATAACAGTATTTTAAATTTTTTTCCATGAATGTAAGAGTGACTTGACACTTGCATAATTGCAAAACAAATGACTTAAAAGTTAGGAGATTCCAGAACTACGTTTGCTTGCAGAATCTTAATTCAGACTCCTCTATGCAATTCTTATGATGCAACTTTAATGACAGAGCCCCAAACTACTTCTTCTAGGCAAGCCCACTTCATCCATGCAGACAGTGCATGAAGTAAATTCAGCATTGCTTTTATCATTATTCAGTGTATGATCACAGAATAAAAAACCTAATAATTTCTTTTCAGGTGCAGTGATACACTCAATTTAGTACTGCAAACACTTTAAAATGTATGTTTTATGGATGAATTGCTGTTATTCCAGCATAACAAGGGGGCTATGAGACATACATCTGTTAGTAGTAATGTCTTTTGAACACCAAAATACTTTAATGTGAGTATTTTATTTCATCCTCACTTGATGGTTCCAAATACTACAATTTATTCAGTGTTTCTTTATCCCTTAGTATCTTCTTTCAGCCATCAGGATTGACTCAGATCTCTTCACCTAGGATTTCTTCTCCTAGCTTGTTCCTGAGTCCTCCAGGAAGGATCTCTGCAGCAAGAAGGCAAGCATGGTAAGTGCCAGATGTTCCTGTTGGGGCAAACTGGGAGATGAGACAAGCTCATTCACTTGTCTGAAAAATAGCATGTGGGAATTCTGGTTACTAAACCAAATCTTTTCATTGGCTCTTGACTTAAAAATAAAATGCTTAGCAGATGTGAGAAACAAAATGAGGAAGCTGAAAGCAGGCATATTGAGGGAGACCTGTTCCAAATTATGCATCACTTCACAAATGTTTGAAATTAACTGGGTACAGATGTGCTCCCGCTTCTCTATGGTAGGAATGCATATGTAATTATCTCCCTCTCTTTTTCACACTTGGAAACTTCAGTGCTGAGTTGAAAGAAAATTTTAAAGTGCAGCTTCAGAAGTCCAGTGAACCAGTGTTATTCCGACAAAATAGCTTCTACTGGAATTTTTTTCAACAGAAGTGCCCATCAGTGTCATGAGTGAGACTCAGACTCGTGCCTGTATCTCTGTGAGGGATAAAATATAGAACAACTGCAACCTTCCCTTGGTTCTCTCTTTCCATCTGTTGTAGAGATGGCAAGTGATTAAATGTAATCTTAAAACTGAAAACATTAGGCATCTGGTTATTGGCCTTGTTGGTGGCCCACATATAAATACCCTGGTATTCCCAAATGCCAAAATTAGACAGAGTGACAGAATAAGCAACCTTTGGGCTATGTAGTTGGCATCATCTGTGGAAAGCGTTTTCTCAAAGCAGTTAGTTGTCTCACCAAACACTGTGGATGACTACGCCAGTGTATCTTCCATCTGTTTTAGGAGTGCGACAACAAAGTAAGTATGTAAGGCGTCAAATCTTTTGATGTTTGCCAAACACTGAAGCTAGCTGCAAGGCAGATATCAGGTTTGGAAGACTGGCCCTGAAATAACTGTTCCACAGAGACAGTGAAAAAATCTGAATTTCAGCCAGCTGTGAAAGAAGTTGCTCCATGGCCATTCATGGGAATGCAAGAACACAGCTGCAGATGAAAGAGCACGTGTGCTCTGTGGCAGTCAACAGCACCTGGCTCTCATGGCCTGCCCCTCCATTCATGCTTCTTGGGAGCATGAGAGAAGCAGGCAATTTAGACAGAGTTGTGTGGTTACAGTTATTTAAAGAAAACACAAAACATCCTCCACCGACGTCCTCTCCTTGCCACCCAGAGACCAATGGATGCTACAGGATGTTATTCACTCTGTCATAACTGATTCTTCAACTGCAACATCTTTAAGAATAATTACGGGGGGGGGGGCAGGGGGGAATAGATAGCTATGGCACCCACAAGTCAGTAATTGTAATTGTTTATTTAATAATCATTTGACCACCTAGATTTGGAGGCTTCAGATGCTACGGAGTCTGAGATTTTTGGATAACAGGATATCCATTTAGTAATATGTAAAAGGAAATTATGTCTTCTTAGTGGAAATATTAGTTTGGGGAGCCTAGTAAGAAAGAAATTTTTTTCAGATCCTCTTGTCCCAAAATATATGTTGTCATTTCTGGCATTACTTTCAGTAACTTGGAACTTTTATAACATTAAAAGGCTCAAAAGGTTTGAGTTCCTCATTGTTCTTAGATTCTTTTGAGCCAGGTGCCTGATGTTATCATTGTGGATGTACAGAAGCTTCCAGAAAATGTGAAATACTTGGCAAACACCCCATGCCTCTACAGTAGAATTTTAGACTGAGTAAGGAGTAGATTTTTGAAGTGCATTTCCTGATCCCTTCCACTCTCTGCACTTTGATTTGCACTGCAGAGCAGCCTCCCTCTGCACAAGCCTGGTTATCATCAAATGAAGCCAAAGGGGAAGACACCCACCAGACACCCGGGCCACAGGAGCAGACTAAAATTCAACTGATGGAACTCCATCCTCCCTGAAGGTGTGTGGTATGGATGTTGGGTCCTCAACCCTTTTTTTTCACTCTGCAAACTCACTCCTACTGCACTGCATGACTTACTAATGTAGACATAGCTTTCCTTCCCACTAAGGAAAGCAGTGAAAGAGCACAGAAAAACTGAAAAACTTTTGCACGCACCCCACCCTGGGTAGGTCTTGTCAGATTGGTGCTTCCCAGCAAATGCAGAGATGTCATGTCTGTCCTTTTCATGACAAATCCAGCGCTTTCATGGTTACTCCAAGTCTCTCATGCAGGCATACAAATTAGCAAAGATCTGCCACAGTACCAGCTGTTTTTAGGCATTGTTAGCTTTTAGCTTTTCAATTAAGTATTTTAATGAGATGATAGTGAGGTACTCTCCATTTGCACCAAATATTCTGTATTATACTAAAAATAATTGCTTTGTTCTGTCACTTTAGTAAAAATGATCAGACAGAACAATTTACTGTACTTAATGAATGCAGTTAAGTAGAACATGCCTGAAAAGACAAGTTCTGGTGGAGTATCCTCATTTCTTCCTCATGATTATTTCTTCCCTTCATATATGTCACCAAGAACCAGCCCTATGGCAGCTACTGTAAATGCTCGCTTGTACATTTCAAATCTCTCAAGTGCTTTATTATTTCTATGACCATTTTTTTAGATACTAACTGCTCGTTTTTTTCCTTTTAACATGATTTTAGAAAGTGAAAATATGGAACGGTTTTTATGAGTGAGCAGAAAGTATTGCACTATTTGCTAATCAGAAAGTACTGCTTGAAGTGCAACATGCTTATTAACTAAGCTCAGCTTCATTTTGTTCTGTAAATTCACTTTAAATTATGTAGTCTTTGTAACAGAATATACTTTCTTTACACCTTTACGCTGCTATTCAATCTTCTCACATGATAGACATACATACATTTTTATAATTCAGATTCCATATTTCATCTTGAGTAGAAGATGGGGTGGCAATGTTTCTTCTCTTGCCAGATATGCAGAGCAGCAGTTGGAGCCACTGGAGGGAGATGCACTTCCAGCTACCTTGCACAGCACGGGAGCTGCTGAAATGTTTCCTGTGGAAAATTCAGAGCACAGTTTCCACTTTAAGACTGCATGCCTGCGAAAGCTTAATACCTAAATGGTTAAAAGAAATCTACTTAGAAACATTTGCACGAGCAGTCATAGGTAAATAGTAAATACTGATTTCTCTAAACTTACTAGCAATGGTCAGTAATGACCACTACAGCACAAATATAAGGAGGCCATTATGGCTATTTCTGATGTACTTTATTGCTTGAAATAAGTATTTCTAGGAAAGCTTACAACATGAGAAAGAGGGATGAGAACAGAGAAGCAAAGCATCATAGAATCCAAGAGAAGACCTTTAAATCAATGTCTCAGCTGATGGATAAAGTGAAACTTTCATCACAGATTTGGATAATATCAGGATAACATTGGGCAACCCTTAGGGTTCATGAAAAAGAGCAAAGCAGACAAAGAGCAAAGGAGAGTTTTCCCAGCAATCCACTGATCTTAATTAAAGTCTAGGGCAGTGCTTCTCAGTCTTGTTAACTTGTGCTTGACCTCACTTAATCATGTCTCCTGATAGCAATAAGTGATGTGTCAGCTTCTCAGAGATGCTGTGGCCTCAGAAACCTGAACCCCTGCCATACTTGAGGAAGCAGGCAGTCTGTGCATACAGGTGTGGGAGATGAAGACTCCCAGGAAGGCAAAGGCTGAAAACTCGTGGCTTTCAGTACCAGGAGGGTATTCTGCCCCACCTGCAGGTCTGCACCTACAGAAAAGATTCAGTACCCTGGTAGCAGATGAGGGGCTGGGAGCTGCATCTGATGAAGCACCCCACCTGGCTGCACCTGAGCCCCACGGCAGCCAGGGAAAGTGGCAAGTGATTGCAGTGCGTAACTGCCTGCTGTGGGGCAGAGGTCTCCACCTCCTGACCTGACCTAGGTCAGGACCTAAGGAGGTCTGCTGCTTGCTGGGGATTCAGATCCAGGACATTGTGGGGAGGCTGCCAAGGCTTCTCTGGCTCTTGGCCTATTCCCCACTTCTGCTCTTCCACATGAGCACCAGCAGTGCAGCCAGGGCAGACCTGGAGCATAGCAAGAATGACTATGTGGCTCTGGAGGCAAGGGCCAAGGGCACCAGGGCCCACTGGTGTCACTTGCCCATAAAAGGAGGGGTAGATAGATCCTGCAGGTCAACAACCACTTTTGCAGCTGGTATCAATTATAGGGTTTCAGCTTTTATGACTGCCAGGCCATTTTGAGGATCAAGGACTGCTAACTGGTCCCTCCTGACCAAGTATGACAAAACATCTTGTCCCCTTTGTCAAGTCTCACCAATGTGGTGAGAAGAGCTTTAAACTAGGAACAGCAAAGGAGGGAGATGATGATCCACAATCAAGACAGGAAGTTGTAGCCTAGACTGACAAGCAAAGGGCACAGGGTGATGTGGACAGAAGGGACCCTGCAGCCAGCAAAACACAGTAGAAGGGGGCCCTCCCAAAGTGTAGGCACATAAATAAGGATGTGTAGAGAGGACTGCATGATGGCAAAAGCTCTCACACCCTTTCTGGAAAATCATTGTGACTGGGTGCCTCTCTACATGCAGGTAGCCTGTAGTCACTAAGGACTTCACCTGACTGCCCTGACTTTTCAAACACAATAGAAAGCAGCTTAGCGAGTACATCTGCCAGATCCCTCAGGATCTTGGGATGCATCTTATCAGGTCCCATGGATTTGTGGATCTTCAAAATCTAGGCTCATCTACAAAATTAGGAGTTTGTTAATTTTCAGGGATTACAGCCTTTAATCACTGAAGAATTTAGACACCTGGATTCAATATTGCAATCCTCAGAGCCTGCACACAGCTGTTGCCTAATCCGGTAGTACCTGAAGGGCCTCAATTTTCTATATTAAAATTTACTGCCTTTCTGTATTTCTCCTTCTGATCACATGCCTACACTACCCACTAGCTTCAAAGGTCTGAGCAGCTCAGTGCCATCTCCTGCCTACATCCAAGAGGATACATTTCTATACTGGTCTTCCTTCAGGGTTCAATTTTGTAGGCATTATCATTTGCCCCTTGATTGCCAGATGCCAACATTATGTTTTTATTTCCCCTTGTGGCTTTGGCAAGACTTTTCTTGACGTAACATCAGAAATGGGCTAGGTATTATCCATGTATAAAAGGCTATGTTGTAAATTTCTTCAGTCTAGGTAGAAAATCTCCAAGTGTAGAAAAGTGAAAACACAAAGCTCTTAAGTTCACAATGAAATATTGTATTTTTCTTGTGGGTGGCATATCTGCTTGCCTGAATTAGATTTGTGGGTGTCAGAGTGGGAAGGCATTGCTGAAAACCTAGAGTTGAAATGGTAACTTCAGCTCCGCTGCTTCCTTGACAGCATAAGGCACTCAGTGTAAGGAAGTTATGAGAAGTGCTTTGATCCTTTACAGAAAAATGCAGTTAGTGGTGACTGCTATGAGCTTGAAACAAAGCTTTGGAGGGCACAGGCAGGGGAAAGAGCTATCCCGAGATTCAGGGATGCAGTCCTCCAGCCAAAGCTGATACACAAATACTCTAATCCCTATATTTGAAGTTATGTGTAAGGGTGAAATAAATGAACAATGGGAGAATTCTATTGCCCCTTTATGAGTAGGATAGACTGAATGTTTACTCTGTGGATAAGGAACAGAGGTGAAAAGGATTGGCAGTGGATATGCTCTTTATTCAAGATGGAGAAAGGCCTAATTGTCTTAGAGGTTCTAAACCACCACATAAAGTCACTTTGGCACCTTAGAAAATTATATCCTGAGACTACAAATCAAGCAGACTCTCTGTGTACATACTGATTCATATGCACACTTAATCTCCAAGATCCCTGCTGAGGAGAAATTAGTATAAAAAAAACCCCACCTAAATTGTTATCTGGGGAAGTTTCATTAATGACTGCCAGATAACCTTTATTGTCCACAATTAAACTGCAGTTAGCATCTGCATATTTAAGGCAAATACTCCACCAGAGGCCACTACATTGTCATTTAACTACTGGCCATTTAAATATCCAGTAAAAATATCCTCTGAGCAAAGCTGAATTTGGGAAGATTTTTACTTCTTGTCATTAGACTAACTCGTCTACTTATAAATGAACTGCTTTTAGATTGCAGGGTTGTGGGTGTGGCTGTTATTTTTTACCCAGAGAGATTATACATAGCATGTTGATTTTAAGGATTTGCATTGTAATTGTCAGCACTACCAGGCAAGTGATCTTTTCTTAATATTGAAAGAGCTGATAAGATATTCACTTTTGAAGCAAACCTCCTTATTTCCCCCTCCTTCTTACTATGCTTTGGTTCACATCTCTGGATGAAATGGATCTTTCCTGGTGAAACTAAATGGGAAGAAGTGTTCCAGAAGATCATGTAATGCACTTCAGATGCTGACAGCTGTTTGCTCTGTTCAAACCAGTGTAGAACTAAGCCAAAGCAAAATCCTCTGAAATGTGCAGAACTAGAGATTTCACTGTACACTTCTGCTCCCATCAGACAATGTAGGAGCAATATCCTAACACTTTTTTGAATAAAGTTCTACTTGGCTCGTTTTTCGTAATTGTGAATTCAGACATTTTACTAGAGTCTAAACCCAGAAGTAGAAAGTTCTTCCATTTGTAAGGTCCTGTATTTCAGTCAGTGAAACAGCCACATCAGGATTACCAGGTTTTCTGAACAGGTCAACAATAAAAAATAATGCATGGAGAGAAAGCTAAAAAGTAGTCCACAATCTTACAAGGGTTAGCTGAAACTCTGCTGACAAAGAAAAAATTCTTAGCATTTCTGTCAATGAACATGCATGTTTACATGTAGAAAACTGTCAAGGACTCAAACACAGAGAGTCATCACTGAAGGACTTGATATTTTTTGACTGAGGAACCTTAACTCATTGTGGGGAGAGAGCAGAAGACTGTGAATGCCATAGACATAGGTGCATCTGAAATGATTTTTCACTAACTATTCTTATTATAGAGGAATACCTATATCTGATTTCCCAATGGGACTATGTATTGATCTCTTCAGCATACATAAAGGCCATGCCTCTCATTTGCAAGAAGAGATGAGACTTGTGACTTTGGTGAGACTTGTGACTTTTTTATATGCACATTAAAAAAAAAAAAATCTGAAATGGTGGCATTCCAAAGAATCACAAATTCTACTTGTGCAAGCCACAGTTTAATTATTAGGGCCTTTTTACAGGATTTATAATTGCTAAAGTATTGTAAAATAACTAAATGAAAAAAACCCCAAATTTTTGAAAAAAGTCTATTCTGGTATCACCTATCTCTCATAGCTCAGTATCAACTTACTTACTTACAGGGAATTAGTTCATCGTGTTTTAAGCAAGCTGGGGAGAGATGACTAGCAGCACTTGAAGAAGCAAGGACTAGATCAAGGCAGGTCATGCCAAATCGCTAGCACTGCATCAAGGTCAGGACAAAGACATTAGAGATGGCACCACAGACAATGAAATACATATTACTTTTCACTTGCCCTAGCCACCAGGAGGGTTTGCTGCTGTTGGGCTATCTCTACAGAGAGACTGGGTTAGAAAGAGAGTTATTCCCCTAACATTAGATGCTACCCCACCTACAGAAAGTGAGAGTGATGTGTTTCAATTCTAACACAGTCTTTAAAGGCAGGTCTCATATGCTTCCAAGCAGACTAGTATGAAAAAGCTGAGCATTTGTTCTGAGAAAGGGCAGCTGCTGGATCAGGCCTTTGGGGTTCTTATAAAAGGCGGGTCAAGTTAAAGTAATTAATCAGATACAGGTAGGTACTGAGCTATTTGTATTGAGGATGTTACAGGCATATGCAATGATTTCAGGGGTCAGCTAGATTTTAAAATCACTTAAGTCATATACTGGACCTACTCTTCAGGCACTGCAGTGCTAGGAAACATAGCACGCAGACATTTGGGTTGCATTGCTATCTAGTTAGACTTTTTGAGAGTGAGACACCTTGGAGCAAGTAAGACTGTAAGGATCCAAAGCAAGGGTTTGTAGCTTTTAGCTATCTAGTAGGAAATACTGGGGTAAAATTCTCAGAGCACTTCACTACTCCAGCTCAGAGGTAGTGCTCTTCTCATCCACCAGAGTTCCCAGCTAAGGAGGCAGATTGGACTTTCATTTATCACTGCCAGATAAAAACTGATAAACCCAGTAGGATAATGATTATTACAGTGTGCTGGTTTTGACTGGGATAGAGTTAATTTTCTTCAGAGTAGCTAGTATGGAGCTATGTTTTGGATTTGTGCTGAAAACAGTGTTGGTAATACAGGGATGTTTTAGTTACTGCTGAGCGGTGCTTACACGGAACCAAGGCCTTTTCTGCATCTCACCCCACCCCACCAGCAAGAAGTCTGGAGAGGCACAAGATGTTGGGACAGGACACAGCCAGGACAGCTGACTCCAACTGACCAAAGGGATATTCTGGACCATATGATGTCATGCTCAGCACATAAAGCTGGGGGAAGACGAAGGGAGGGTGGGGGGGACATTAGGAGTTACAGTGTTTGTCTTCCCAAGTAACCGTTACATAGGATGGAGCCCTGATTTCCTGGAGATGACTGAGCACCTGCCTGCTGACGGGAAGTGGGGAATTAATTCCTTGTTTTGCTTTGCTTGCATGCGCGGCTTTTGCTTTACCTATTAAACTGTCTTTCTCAGCCCATGAGTTTTCTCACTTTTGCTCTTCTGATTCTCTCCCCCATCCCACTGTGAGGGAGGTGAGTGAGCAGCTGCATGGTGGTTGGTTGCTGGCTGGGGTTAAACCATGACACACAGTCAACCAAGAAAGCAGGAAACCTTTGTTTAGACATCTCCTTTACATAATTTAGAGTGGGGATTCCAACAAACACAGATGTCTTACTTTCTAGTCAAATACATTAATAATTTGGCTGCACGGTATTTAAGGGTTTTGGCAGTCTCACCTGTTGAAAGTTCTGCTTTCTGTAAAAGACTTCTATGGTAATGGCAGCAATGGACACACCAAAGGACAGCCTAAAAGATAGAACACACTGATTAGAAAACACAGCCCTTGCTCCTATGCAGACATACGTTATATACTTTGTGTCATTCATTGGAAAATGTAAACAGTCTGAGAATTAAATGCCCAAATTAAGGTTAGAAGCCTTACTCACCATGATCCCACTGAATCTCTTCTTTCCTCTTGTCCCCTGACTCCTGCCTCTTTTTTCTCTTCCCCCAGCCCTGCCCCGCATAAACCTGCTTTGGGAGGGTAGAAGGGGCCAGTACAGAAAGCACGGGGTGGCCTTGTTGCCTTCTTCAGGTATGGTTTCAAGAAAAATCAAATATTGAAAGCTTCAGTGTGCAGCCCAGGGCAAGAAGGTCAGGTGTGAGGCTTTCAGAGGCCAAGGTATATCTATTAGCCAGGCCTGGGAGACAGATTTGGTGCAGTACAGGAAATGCTGGGTCAGCTGGCTTGTCTCTACTAAGTCACCCCTGAATAGGAACCTAGGCTGGAATTTAAAATGCACCCATCAGGGCTGGACTAATTTATCTGACTTCAGCTGTTTAAAAATTAGCTGCCTGGGTCTCCCCCCTACTGAAGGTTATCAGTGGGCATCTCCAGAAGACAATTCAACCCAACCTACAATATTGCCATTTAGTCCACTCACTGCAGAGAAGGCCTGCATGTTTAGTTTACTGAATTTAGGTGAAATAACTCTCAAGCATCAAGTATGCCGCCAATCTCTTTCAAGGCACTCAAGACCTTGTTTGGATAAAGCTATCACTTTGTAACAACACAGAATGGCACTTCTTTGATAATAGCTCCTAACTGTTAGGGCATTGCTACTCTCGCAAGATGTGAAGGATCCAGGCAGAAGAGGAATTTTAACTTGCCTCTCCCAAACTCTGGCAGACTGGTCACCACCACTACACCGTAACAACTCTTACCATCATCTGCCAAATATGGAGTGAGCAGGTCTGGCACCTGCCAAAAAAGTCCTGCCAAGTAAACCAGGCAGATGAACAACATGTGAATCTGGCTAGGGTGCAGGTAAAACACTCAACACTGCATTTGTTTTCTCTGCTCAGCAGCAAAAATACAGGTTCTTTGAGGGACTTTACTGGATTAAGATGAGAGAAGTAGAGAACCTAAAGAAACGTCTCAGCTCAAGCTAAGAAGGCTCCACTGTGTATCTCAATTTTGGATTTAAACACTTCACACACCAACTAGACATACAAAAACTTTTGTAGACGCAGCCCTCAGCACATACTACAATCAACGACATGTATGCATTTCGTCTATATAATGGATTATTCTTCTACTGTTATGGTGTAGAAAAAAATGGAAATTAAGCTTTAAAACTGTAATAATAATAAAAATAATCCCTATAAATAGAAGTTACTGGCACTCCACATCCATCACATTAAGTCCTTTTTATATCTAGTTATCTGTTCTGATACGTACCCCTGCATGTATCCAAAGTCTGTAATAAACCTTACTCTTCACAGTTCATTTACTATCAGCAGCTTTTAATTCCAATGAAGTGTAATTTACAAACATAGTCAGATTAAAAGAATTCTAAATCAGATCAGATGCAATTGTTTTACATCAGCATCACAATAAATTTACCTGCATACTTGCACTTGATCTGTGGCTACGTTGCTCTCTAAAACAAGCTAATTAATAAGAATGATAAAATCTAATGAACAACATTGACCCACACAATCCTTATTTGTTTTGAATATACATGGAGAGAACTAGCAGCACAACACAGAAAATGCTCATCTTGTAAACAACAACAAAGAACACCTTCTAAAAAAAAAAAGGTAGTTATTACTAGTCATGTCTACGCATTGTTTAGATAGTAGTCCTTAATAGCTGGAATAGGGAAAGACAGAAAGAAATACAGTTTATATCAGTCAAGACACAGGTGGGAATTACAATAACCCAAAGCATGAAATTTCAGTGTAAAACACCACAGCTCTACTTACATGAAGAAAATGAATGCAAGATTTGAAACTGTGGTATGAGTCTGTCAAAAGAGAAAAAAGCCACAAGCCACTTGGGCTTTTTTTTTTCAGAAGACATCCACTAATGAAACCCTCATTAGGCAGTGCAAAGCTTGCAACATTGCTTGCTTCACTTCAGGGTGTATTTAAGTAAATAGCCACCTGCACATTCCTCAAAACCCATAAATTGCATGGTATCCATAATGCTAAGGTAAGACAACATAAGTAGTTGGTGATCTATCTTCAGGCAGTACAGCAGCAGTGTGAAAGGAAATAAACTACTGAAGGGCCCTAACTTGACCGTAAGAACAAAGAGGTGGTCTATGCAGATCATAATTCCAGCCAGGTTTTCCAGGAAGAAAGAAAAAGAGAATTTTTGGTTTGACAGTCAGTTGAGCATATTCCCTTTTATAATATCCTTGTTTAGGAGCTGTATGTACATACAAAATGTAGGATTAAGCACCCAGCTCTCTGCTCAGTTCTGTGACATGCTTCCTAGGGAATTTGTCAAGACTCCACAACTACAGAAAACTATCCTCAGCTGCTGTCAAGAGCTCTGTTAGCATAGGATTACAAAGTACTTTGGTTAGAAATGCTCTAGAAGATACTTAAAATAACCTTTTGAATAAGCCACTAATATCCAAGGCATCTCCTAAGCTTGTTAAGACAAAGGCCAACAACAGATAGTATCAGTAACAGCTTACTATTTGTTGCATTAAAATACTAATGATCATGCTATATTGCCTTCTGCAGAGCTTGTGGTGGTAGATCAACACCTTTGAAAGTAATCTCTTACAGATAAAATAGCCTTCTGTATACACTAAACACACATATACTTAAAGCTCCCTTTGCTTTCTACAGTGGTTTCCACAAAGCATTTCAATGATGTATCTACCACGTAAGATTGTTACGCACACACCTCAAATTCTAGCTGTAACACAACCTTAGCAAAACAATATTCAAAGTTGTGTTTATTATGTTTATCTTTCTGACACAACTTGTTTCAAGTTTTGGCACTTTCAGTTTGCCTTCATACTGTGTGATTAGCCCTGCAGCTGAAATATTACAGGCTCCCATGTATACTTAGCAGATCATCTTGTTATATGAAGTTCTGTAATCTTACGGACTCTTCTATATCATTTATTCTTTCAATGCCTCAATCTCTTTTTCAGTTTTACAGCAAGTAATTTTCTCTTCCAGGGTTCTTCTGGTCTGAGAGTTCTCCCGTAACTTTAAAAGAGGATTTTTGTATTGCCTCTCAAGAGGGATGCAGCAATATGAGATCACTGTGTTAAAGCTCTTCTAAGTAGTTCCACAAATACTGCAAAGGAACTGTACTAGTGGGATCCTGAGGGGATGGTTCCTGCTGTTAAGTTTCCCACACACTGCCTCTTCAATAAACTGGCCTGGTTTGCAGCTGCTGGTAATAAATTTCACTACACAGCTTATTTAGCAGAGAGGAAACAAGCATCTGCAAAGAAGTATAACGATTGTACTCAGCACATTCCTATCCAACAAGTGATGGCTAGGAGACAAATTGTGGCTTTATTTATAGATTGCCTGCCCAGTACGTGGCCCACATCCCCAATTTCTCTGCACCCCACCAGGGGTCACTAACACATTACAGACGTTCCTCAGCAGGGTAGGCAACTTTATTCTTCTATCATAATAATTTAAAGTATTTACACACCGCACAGCCACTCTTTTCCACAAACATATACTTACTGGTATATTCTTGAACCATATCTAAAAGGTTTTGCAAAGACTGACACATTGTGGGGTTTCCAAGCATGGAAAAAAAAAATACCTGTAGCCTTCAAAAAGACAGACATTTGGAGGGCCTGTGGAAAAAAGTGTTCCCTCTAAGCTTAAGTTCTCTCCAGAGACCATTCACTAGCTTCAAAATATCCACGTTTGGTATTAACTAAAGCTCTCTTGGCCATGGCAGAATTCAAGAATGTACACTTGCAAATAACATTTTCTCAAGAAATCCCACAGCAGGAGCAAGAAAATGGAAAACTCTTTAGGGGAATTACTACATTTCTGAAATATTATTTATCTGAGAGGCTCACAACTCAATGCTAGTATACATATATACAGCATATATATGTATATACATATACATGATCCAGGGACAGAGGAAATTAACTAGTATATGGTGCCTGCCCAGTAAGTATGAGCACCACTGCAAGCAACACTAGGTTCATCCATCAGCTTTCAGCCATGAGAACTTTAAATTCAGAACACTGACGAGGAAGTTCAGCCACACAAAATAGGGAGAAGCCTGTCACCATCAGGTGAAACTGCATGAGCCACATTATCAGACATATCATAAATCCACAAGTCTATCTCATCTGAAACAGCACCATCAGACAGCACAAACACGAGAAGCTGCCAATACTCTAGTCTAAAATATTCACCTTCAGCCTTAACTCAGTTCTGACTACTTTAATCTCAAGTATTCCCAGAGTAACACCTGTATGCAGTTACCCATCCATACAGGGAACTAATTAGTTTACTTGAGAAGACTGCTGCTGTCCTTATCAGTCAACAGTCCCTAACCCACACAAAAGCCTTCATAAAACCTAGGAGCTTTCATTCCATGTATAAACTCATCTCCCTCCACCAAGGACTAGCTCGTTTGCTTAACAAAAGTAAGTGCTACTTGAGTCTTACTCAGGTAGCACTTCTAACCTATCAGTCCAGTCTCAGATGAACAGTTTTAAGAGTGAAATAAGCCAATCTTGGAGCTGGGTTTATTACAGCATGTATTAAACCTTCCATTTCTTGCAGCAGATTAAAGCACTAAGTAAAACCAACCTTCCGGCCACCAAATCCTTCTTCTCCTAGCTCCTCAGTAAAATTAGTCAGAGCCTACGGCCTCACTCCCCTTCTGAATGTATAGACAGAATTAGCACCTAAGCAAGGGACAGAATTCAGGCTTGTGATTTCTCCAGTCCATCTTGGAGAATGACTTAACCCTAGAGGTTAGAGGCAGCTGCAATAGTTACATTACATGATTACACAACTAGACCATTAATATCTTTTAAAATCATCATCCTCTCTACTGGTTCTATATAAGTCTCACTCCAACACATTCCCTTTTCTTCTTTTGAAACTCATGCCATGAAACTAGGAAATGTCAAAATTACAAAGAAGGTTCTGTAATTCATGTTATCCAAGATGGTCATGTGAGCTAATGGGAAGCACTTCATTCTCTTCCTCCAAAGAAAGGATGGCCATTAGTTTGAGGGACAGACGACAATCCCATTCTTAATGATTTTAACTAGTAAGCCCAGCAAATCACCAAAGTCATTACAGGACAAGAGACTCCAGAGTAAGAGAAATTATAGAGAAAAAAACCACAAATTGATCCAGTTAAAAAAAAAAAAAGTGTTAAACTAAGTAGTACTTGCAGGAGCAGTGAGTATTGTATGTACATGTTTATATGTATAATACATAGTTACTCAGATACACACATAAATATTTAATATACAAAAAATAAAGTGCTTTCTATCAGGTCCCAATGCAGGGACATTATAAAACATTTCACCAACTGCAAAACAAATAGATACAAAGAATACTACATCAAACATACATGAAAACAGTTAACACAGTATGTACAATCTGGTGGGTGTCCCAAGACAAAACATCCCCTCATATACATGGTATATACATATATACTCATTTTTACTCAATATATTATGACAATATATATTTCAAAACTTTGTTATAGACAAAAAAACCTACAAAAACGCAACAAGGCTCAAGCACACAAGTCCAAGATCGACAAAGAATTTTCTACCCTTGCCCACACCTCCACTGCTGGGAAAGATATGCCAGCGCTCTTTTCTGGGGTGCAGTGCCTCCACATCCTGCAAGGCACTGTGGGCAGTGGTCGTGAAGTTAGTGTCACCAGTGGTGAGTAGATCAAATACACATGAGTAAAAATAGATGTCCTTCACCAGCATCTTCTCATGGCATTTGGTGGTGGCACTTTCCAGTGTGTACACTGACCAGGGATGAGCAGCACCACCCTGAGGGAGCAACTGCCCCATCACAGGCAATGGTAAGTGGCCACTATCATCAATACGTTCACTTGAAGGGCAACCGTTCACACAAAGCTGCAGATCCTGGCTCTCCTCATAGGCCATGACCAACTCTTGAGGCATGCGAATGGCCAATGTTAAGTAGTGCCCAAGCTGGCGTATATACATGGTGGTCCCAATGTACCTGGCATGCATTTCGATGTATTTGCCACTGACTTTCTCCACAATTCGCAAGCTCTTGGTGTTCCCATCACCTCCACTTGTTGTACCATCAACAAAAGCTGCTGGCAAGTCATCAGTCACTGCTTGATATACTTTCTGATCTGTACAGTCTTGGTATGATTTAAAGATAACAGTTATCTGGTGGGGGGGCAGGGAGGGAAAAAAAGAAAATGCAAAGTTAGTGGAAGAAAATCATCATTCAATCCTTTCCATTTCGCACCTGAACGCATCTGGGACTACCCACTACCTCAGAGCTTGGTAGTTGTCCCCAGCTCACGCCTAAAGGAAAACAGTCTGTATACATGGTTAAAGCAATATTTTACCAGATGGCAATTGCTAAATTTGTTCTTACATTGGCCTAGAAGCAAGACTATCAGTATGTGGCAACAGCCACTAGGTCAGGAAAGGAAAAGGCTTTATATTTAATTAAGCATCACAATTCCCTCCTGCCTGATGGTGTCTTAACACTTTGGAGTGCATCCTGCAGTCACAGAAAAGTCTTAAGTGCCAAGTAATTCCCACAATGCTAGCCACTATGGCAAAACCAGAGCAAGACTGTGCAAAATCACAGAAAGGTACAAGAGAACTCAGCTTCCCCTACTGACAATATTCTCATTACTCCTTTTTCAGTGACTCTACGACCATTGTTGGGGTACTGCACACTTGTTGGATGTGTTGCCAGGATTAGTTGTGTGACACTACTTTAAAAGCACTGATGTATTTAGTGCTTTATCAGCCATCAACACAACAGGCAGTGAGATGAGAGATGGATGACCAGGAACAACAACTAGTCAAGTAACTGCTTAGGGCTCCTGGGCCCATTAGTCCTAGGAACTGGGAAATTTGACACTTCCAGTCCACTGTTGCTAGAAAATGTGCCCATAGAGAAACAAAGCAAAACTGAAAGATACTCAAAAGACAAGCCTTTGAAGAGTGACTTCCAACACAGAAACCAGGAGCATAAAGCAATTACTCATTCTTTTAAGTTTACAACTAGCCTTTTAAACCTTTACACTTATTTGAGTAAGCCACAACAGAAAGAGTAGGTCCTCCAGTCTTACTTGAAGGGAATAATTAGGCTATTTGGCAGACCAAGTTTGGAGTGCATAGTGTTTTTTCCTAAAATAGAAAGTATAATGAGGAATCACATATAAATATTAGAAACAGATATGCTACTTCACTTACAGTTTCAGAAGGGAGTGACTTCTTGAAAAGGTCAAAGCCACTTTTACACCAGGAATAGGTATTTTAATAATTATTTCCATCACTGACTGATTACATCAAAATTACTTACAGTCTATGATTTAAGCAGACTGCTACAAGATTCAGAGTACTCCAAAACCTATTAGAAGGCGTTTTCAACCCAACATTACACTTCTTCCTTAGAATCTACTCTACAACGACCTCACATTTTAATTTCTGTTAACCAGCGCACTTCTGCACAACAGCTTTTGTTGCCTGCCCCTCTACTTTGAGGCAACAGCTAGACATTAAACAAACAGATGATTACAGACAATCCGAATGAAACCTCTACCCTCATTAGCCTCACCTCTCCATACCATACCAGTTGTGTAAGACAGAAGTCTTCCCTTTTCCCCCCTCCTACTGCAACGATTTCTCCTTTGGAGTATGCAGACATACCCTAAACAGTATTACATTGGTTTTCAATGTTTGGTTTGTCCCAGTTGGTTGACAGTGTCAGTCTTTGTGTTTCACACACAAAAACAATTGTTATGGGTTTGTGTGGCGTGGTCTTCTTTGGTAGTGGGGAAGGGGGCTGCAGAGGTGGCTCCTGTAAGAAGCTGCTAGAAGCTCCACCAGCTCCAAGTCGGACCCACCTCTGGCCCAGGCTGACCCCATCAGTGACGGTGAAAGCGCCTCTGGGAGAACAGATTTAAGAAGGGGAACCGGCAGTGTGGGGGTCGGGGAACGTGAGAGGAACACCTTTGCAGATACCAAGGTCAGTGAAGAAGGAGGGGGAGGAGGGGCGCCTGAGGAGGCTGATGGCCCTGCAGCCCGTGGGGAGATGGCAGGCTGTCCCCCTGCAGCCCAGGGAGGTGAACGGTGGAGCGGAGGCTCCCGAAGATGGCAGTAACTCAACAGTAAAATCCATGCTGAAGCAGTGTGTGACTGGAGAGCAGCCCGCGGAAAGGACCCACGCCAGGGAAGTTCGGGAAGAACTGAAGCCTGCGGAAAGGACCCGTGCCAGGGAAGTTTGTGAGGAACTGCAGCCCGTGGAAAGGACCCACGTTGGAGAAGTTGGTGAAGGACTGTCTCCCGTGGGAGGGACCCCACGGTGGAGCAGGGGATGAGTGAGGAATCTTCCCCCTGAGGAAAGGAGAGGCAGAGACAAGGTGTGGGGAGCTGACCCCAACCCCTTCCCCTGTTCCCCTGTGCCGCTGGGGGGAAGAGGTATAAAGAACCGGGAATAGAGCTGAGCTGGGAAGGCAGGAGGGAGGGGTGGGGGGAAGGTGTTCTGATGTTTGGTTTTCCTTCCTAATATCCTTGGTTTTGATTTGATTGGTAGTAAATTAAATGGATTTTGTTTCTTCCCCAAGTTGAGCCTGTCTTTTGCCCGGGACCCTAAGTGGGGAGCGATCCCTCCCAGTCCTTGTCTCAACCCACGAGCCTGCCTTTGGATTTTCTCCTCATCCCACCGTGGCCAGGGGCGGGAATGGGGAGTGAGTGAGCGGCTTCATGGTGCTTTGTTACCAGCTGGGCTGAAACCGAAACCACGACAACAATACTTGCTATTTTGATTTCCTGTGTTCCCACTGGTGCTCTCTGACTGGAATTTTCCAATGTTTTTTCTTTGCAATAATCAGTTATACAGCTAGCTTGAGACCATCTGTAGTCAAGCAATTTGGTAAACTGATGTCTGTGGACCACAGCTAAGCTTGAATGCCTATCCCAAAATCCAGAAAATGCAGAAGTGCACTTGCTGCTGTAAAGACCACCTCACAACTTTATGATTAGTGAAGTTCAGCAACCCGAAGAAGAGAAACCTGAGATCTGTCAAGTGATTAGTATTTCTGCATATAATCCAGAGCCTCATGCAGTACATCAGGTTTTATATAACTCAGTTTTGATGAAACAGACTTCTATCTCAGCCTGCTCAGACAAAGAAGCATTCCTACTTCCTGGAGCACATTTGCATTGCTCTGCAAGGAAAGAATGATTTACATTTCAACAGAAGTAAAGCTCTAAGTCTGCTCAGCACCTGAACTGTCTAGGGTCAAAAAGAGTTAATGGTTTTAATGAGACACAGAACTGGCTTCTTAAAACAGTTAAGCAAGGCACCTGGCAAAATTTATCAGGAAGCAGCCACCAAACTGCTCCTTCCTCTGCAGGTACGAAATGTACACAATTTCAGAGACAGAGAGAGAGAGAACAGAAGCTTCCACCCTAAGGCAAGATTGGACTAACACTGCACGCTGAATGAGAGCTGAATGACTATTAAGTGAATGCAGGTCTCCACATACACCTTGCAAACATGCTTCAAACTGAGGATCAACAGAGACCATTAAGACTTTCCAAGGACACTCTCATATGGTTATTGTGTCTTCTGTTGTACGACATCCATCTAATCCATAAGCCAGATCAGCAAAACCAGTGTTCTGTAAGGTCCTTCCCTTATCACCCACTCCTACCTCAATCTCATGCCCTGGTACTGAAGGACACTCGAGCTTGTTACAAAGGGAGACGAAGGAAATTTCACTGCAAAGCTTTCTCTGTTTAAGTTCTCGAGGTAACAGAACACATTTAATAGTGAAAAAGGTTATTTCAAACAAATTTAATGTGATACATGTGTACATGTACCTATAGTATGTTCTATACTCTGGCTGGGTTGCAAAAACGTACCCACAAAGCTGCTCATGTGTCACTGTTTACAGACTAGAAACTAGCTGCCCTTTCTAAACCTAGGACAGAAAAATCCAAATTCCAGAATATTCACATGAAGAAATTCTTGAAAGTATTGGTATCTGAGCCTTGTTCTCTGGGCACATACAGAGCTCTTAAGCTACTGTAAGGAGGAACCTAGAAGATTAAAATAAGGTTATTCCAGACCTACCTGAAGATAAAATATACAACCATCAGCAATACTAAGAGTACTAAAAGCATTAAAAAATCCCCACACATTCGATCTGCACTTGAAATATTCCATTTGGACTTCAACATCCCACTCCTACTGATGCCAGTAACATCATCCTCACTGAGGGTACTGATCACAAAGATTACTTAAATCCCAATGCACATGCAAAGCCTTTCAAGGATGGTGTTACTGAGCGGCCAAAGTGAAGTTTCTAGAAGACCTTCACGTATCTGTATAGGTGTGTGGCTTGTGTGCCTTAAACAAAAGCAACACTTTCCGAGTTCTTGTACTAGTCTTCACTAGTGCCATAATGCAATTACAATGCTGTAGGTCTGACTATATGTTGCTATTTTTCTATGCATTTCATAAAAATCATAGAATCATTTAGGTTGGAAAAGACCCTCAAAATCATCGAGTCCAACCGTAAACCTAACACTGCCAAGTCCCACTAAACCATGTCCCTAAGTGCCACATGTACATGTCTTTTAAACACCTCCAGGGATGGTGACTCAAACACTTCATTGGGCAGCCTGTTCTAATGCTCGATAACCCTTTGGGTGAATAAATTTTCCCTAATATCCAATCTAACCCTCCCC
Source organism: Pandion haliaetus (assembly GCA_013401275.1). Classification (NCBI taxonomy): domain Eukaryota; kingdom Metazoa; phylum Chordata; class Aves; order Accipitriformes; family Pandionidae; genus Pandion; species Pandion haliaetus. The sequence continues at coordinate 1,179 of VYZV01037022.1, read as the reverse complement.
TGGCACAACTTGAGGCCATTTCCCCTCATCCTATCAGTTGATCCTACCCTCAAGCAGATCAACACTCCCATACAACTTGGTGTTGTCTGCAAACTTACTAAGAGTGCACTCTAATCCCCTCATCCCGATCATTGATTAAACAGAACTGGCCCCGATACTGAGCCCTGCAGAACACCACTTGTGACCAGCCACCAACTGGATTTAACCTCATTCACTACAACTCTTTGGGCCTGACAATCCAGAAAGTTTTTTACCCAGCAAACAGTACATTCATCAAAGCCATGAGCAGCCAGTTTCTCTAGGAGAATGCTGTGGGAAATGGTGTCAAAGGCTTTACTAAAGTCTAGGTGAGCAACATCCACAGCCTTTCCCTCATCCACTAAGTAGGTCATCTTGTCATAGAAGGAGATCAGGTTAGTCAAGCAGGACCTGCCTTTCATTAACCTATGCTGACTGGACTTGATAACCTGGTTGTCCTGTATGTGCCGTGTGATGGCACTCAAGATGATCTGCTCCACAACCCTCCCCAGCACCAAGGTCACACTGACAGGCCTGTAGTTCCCCAGATCCTCATTATGGCCCTTCTTGTAGACAGGCACATTTGTTAACCTCCACCCAACTGGGACCTCCCCCATTAGCCAGGACTGCTAATAAATGATTGAAAGTGGCTTGGTGAGCACTTCCACCAGCTCCCTCAGTACACTGGGGTGGATCCCATCCAGCCCCCGAGACTTTTGTGTGTCTGAGTGGCATAGCAGGTCACTAACAATTTCCCCTTGGATTATGGGGCTTCGTTCTGCTTCCTGTCCCTGTCTTCCAGCTCAGAAGGCTGGGTACCCTAAGAACAACTGGTCTTACTGTTAAAGACTGACGCAAAGGAGGCATTAAGTACCTCAGGCTTTTCTTCATCCTTTGTCACTGTTTCTCCACCCATTCAATAAGGGATGGAGATTCTCCTTAGCCCTCATTTTGTTGTGAACGTATTTATAGAAACATTTTGTACTGTCTTTTACGGCAGTAGACAGATTAATTTCTAGTTGGGCTTTGGCCCTTCTAATTTTCTCCCTGCGTAACCTCATGACAACCTTGTAGACCTCCTGACTTGCCTGCCCCTTCTTCCAAAGGTCATGAACTCTTTTTTTTTCCCCCCCCGAGTTCCAGCCAAAGTTCTCTGTTCAG
>VYZV01037020.1:93102-104043 GCA_013401275.1 Pandion haliaetus | reverse complement strand
CAACCCAGCAATAGCTTTCGCTTATGACTTAGGGGCAGACGCCTAGGCTTCCAATGCTAACAGGTACCCTCTGAGCCCCTACCCTGCGAAGCTTTCGCCACGCCTTACGGGCAGGCTTTCCAAATAAATTTCAAAAGAAGAAGTGCCTTACCCTTTCTCCAGGGAACGTTGCAAGGAGCTTTGTGAGTCGAGAGTGATGGTTCTCCCCGAGAATCCCTCGGTGCCGGCTGGAGTTCGATCAACACTCGATCTCGTCCAGTCTCACTCGCAAGGTCCCATCTGGGTCGCCAAAACTGTTGCCGAAATCCGGAATAAAACTCCTTAACAGCAATGAGAAGTTAAGAAGCAGGCACTCCTTTATTGCAGCGCTGGGCACACGGGGGATTGCTCCACCTATCGTGTGCACCTGTTTAGTCTAATTGTACAGGTTAAATACACATCTGTTATACATATTCATTAAGTTTCTGGGAAATGTTATACATAATCATCAACTTTCCAGTAAATCATTAGCATATGTATATGTCTCTTTACGCAGGCGCAGCAAAGGTCTCTGGTGGTCTTCAGAAGCCCTCTGGTGGTCTTCCATAGTCTTCCTCACTTGTCCGCTTTTTGACCTCTCTTAGGTGATTCTGCGCAGTTCTCATCACTATATTAGTTTGCATAAAAATGTATACTATGTTCCCTTTGAAATCTAGCCTTTTCAGTGATTGGTCTTTCAGTTACACTATCTCAATAGCACTGTCAAATTAATCCTTGATTTATAAGGGGTTTCTAAGCAGCAAATGTTCTTGGCTTCTTAAAGTAAAACAATATAAATCAACGAGAATCAGCTAAGACTTCTCCGGTTAATTAACTTACAGCACAGTACTGCACATTCTTTAAGTTCTTTAACTACTATAGTTACACTATAACTTTATATTCCTAAAATTTTAACTCTAATCTAACTTTTATATAATCAGATTTGATTTCTTTATCAAAATATATGTAACAGTAATGAGTTAACTACTGAAACTCTTTGCGTAGTAGATATGTTCGCAGTTTAGTTATATTCCTTTTTTCTAGCATTCAAAACAGAGACAGTCCTGTGCTCTGTATTTGTACACCACCTTGCTCAGCTGGGATTATCACTTAGGGCACCTACATAATACTGTTCTTTAGATAGTATGTGTGTACTGCAATTTAAAATTCCTAGTTATCTCCCTGAAGCAGAGCAGGCAAAAATCATTAATTATTGTATCATTACACTAAAAGAGCATCCTTCTGCCAGCCCTCAGCACAGATGAAGAGGTAGTGTTTGGAGCTGCTAACTCCAGTATTTCTTTTCTTAAATGTATTTGATAAAACAGTTTAGGAAGGAAGAGAAACCAAACTAACACAGCTTAGAAGTGACTATTACACAAATCCTTAAGGAACAGTTTATTTTGAAGGCACAAAAATGCACATGATGAAAGGCAGGGTGCTGCTTTAATGAGCAAGAAAAGAGCGAAGGTCTCCTCTGGTTCTGTTCAACTTCCATGCTCATACAAGTCTCTTCTGTTGCCAGACTTTTTCACCCAGGATCTGCAGAAGAAACTAAAGCAAAGCACACAGATTGCTTTGAGTGCTCAGAGAGTAATTGTTGTTACTAGTAATGCATTTGAATGATAATAAAAAGAGGGAGTCACAAAGGAGCTAAGTGCCACCACAGAGAAGCTTGCCACACAGCCAGGCAGGGAAGGACAGTTCTGTAACCCAAATCCCAGATTCCCAGCCACGCAAGTCCTACGTAGTCCCCAGAGGGCACGAGCTATTTTTTTGCCCAGTCGATTCCAGGTGCCATCAGCATCCACTCATGCAAATGCACTTTGAGTGCTGTGGTCTCCTAGACCAGGACCATCCTTGTAATCTGCCGTGGAACAGCCACAGTTCAGAGGTGAGGGAGATTTTTGTGAGCAAGGGCTTCAGCTTTATCAATGATTACTTGTTTGCAGTGGCCGCAGAGGGTGGCAGGACCTGAAAAGGCGTCATACTTCACAAACCTCCTGGTAGGATTGCACTTGAGTGCAGCATTAAGTCTACACTGTTGCAGAAAAGACTCATCTGACCCTTCGGCTCCCCTGTCCTCAGTACCTGTTTTGTGCAGGCCTTTGCTTTCATGTGACTGTTGAAGTGGGTCTGATCAGGTAACTGATCCAGCTGAAAGTTAACACAGAAAATTAAAAAAATGTTTCTCTTCATCCACACAAATATTTGTGCCAACAGAGGGGAGAAAACACGGGTGGATGTTATGCTGGATATAACTAGTTTTAGGTGGTTCAGTCATGGCTATAACAATGACACCCTGTCCAGGTAGCAGCAAATTTGTGCTTTGGAACTTCTCTTAGGATGTCTGTAATTTATTTTCTATTTCCTTTTTTTAAAACAAGGTTCTTGGCGAAGACTAAGGCTGAAATTCCTGAGTCACTGATCACTTACTGAGTGTTAGAAGCAGAGATGCTAGACAGAAGAGTCATAGCCCAAGAGCTCCCAGGATGCTGAGGAGTGAGGTTCCTGTTCTGAAGCAAACACACAAATGTTGCAGACGGTAACTTGCCCCTGGTTTTTGGTAGCCCTTCCTCTCTAGGAATTCTTCAAATGCTCATATCCTGTAGAACATGGAGACCTCTGCCTCCTAAGAGAATTTCCAAAGCAGATTAACAGAAATGCTCCAAAATGTATCTTGTATTTTTTTTTAAAGCTTTCATTGGAACCAAACAGAGCGACAGTACGATAAAGGGGCGAGGAGACAGTTTCTCAAAGTCTCAGGGACACAATTCTGTTTCTAATTAATTCAAGATTTTAGTTTGTTCATGCAATCGTTTCTGAGGTGGCATTAGTTTGGAAGTTAGTGTTCTGTGAACACTGAGATTTCATTGCGCCATTGTTTATTCAGTAAATGTGATAGCAGTTGCTGGACCGTATCTTGAAAAGCTACATGTGACTTTGCAGAATTACCAGCCAGCTGACTGCCCTAAGATCAGGAGCCTCAAACCTGCCACCTTTTCGCATTTCAAAACCAAAACAGTAGGGCAGATATTTACTATTCCAATTTTATAAACAAGTCTACAGCCATAGCTGTTACTAGGAAGTCCTGGCCCACGTGCACAGTCTCAAATTAACTTTCTGAATTTTATTCTGTAAGCTCTGCCATCTAGTGTGGTGACAGGGAATCGCAGCTGTAGCTTAAGAGCGAGCGAGAAATGCCCAGCTGGATCAGACCCGTGGTGCATCTATCCCACTATTCTGGCTCTGACGGTGGCAGTAGGGGATGCTATTTAGGGAGTGCTTTTGAGCTTGGCCAGTGGCTGATCCCGTGGTGTCCACGGTTGCTGTATTAAGGATGTTAGAGAGTACTGCTCTTAAACAAGCCTTGTGTGCGTACAGTACTTCTTCCAATTTTACGATAGAACAAAATGGAAACATGAACAAGTACAAAAGAAATACAAATTAAGGAGCCCTTTTATTCCCTGTGGCTGTACTATCGGGGCATCTGGAAGTTCCACAGACAGCTCGATAATGAGAGTTTGGCAGGGGAAGCTTTATGGAGGTTTGCAGAGAGCTCTTCCTGAGCATAAGGACAGCATGTGTGAAAAACCCAGTGGCGCTTTTATGGAGCTCTGTTGAGGAGGGAAAGGAGAACAGGTCAGAGGTGAGGTTGGAAGCAGGTAGCAGCTTTCTGATAATAAGAGCTGTCGGTGTTTGCTCATTGCCAGGCCTTACACTGTGGATTCTCACTGTCACAGAGGGAAAAACCAAGCAGTCATTGTCACCAGTCAGGTGAACAGTAAGAGACATTATGCCTCTTATTCTTGCTGCAAGTGCTGCACAGGCATGTTCCCATAACCTACATGCCCTGTAAGTCATTAACTCTGCTGCACTCTGTGTCAGTGGTACACAGTGTTTATGGTACCTTCTTAACGGGTGGTGTCGTAAAATTGTGAACACCGTTGCCTGTTTCTTTCAGATCCATTAAAGGTTCTCCCACATTTTGCATTTTCCGTGTTTTAGGGTCAAGGTACCAGGTGCCATATCCACTCTTAACAACTTCGGGCTAGCATGATTCCTAAAAAATATAGAAAAATGTGTAGTAACTCTCTTAATCATATTTCCTATTGATAGAGCAGATACCAAGTACTAGTGCTGCATAAGTCTGCTTTGGTAGTTAGCCCTTGCAGTAGCTGTAAGATATAATCATGTCAGCACCATTGATTCTTTTAGCATGAGGAATACTAGACATAGCCTGTCTGCTATTCTTGTTTTCTAACCCACCCATTTGCTAGTGAGTTGTTTTTTCTTTACAGCCAAAGGAGTAGACAGTTTAACTGGAATTGGTCAGATTTGCTTGGGAATATACCTCTTTAGTAAAAGAGAAGGCACAGTAGAGTGGAGGAAGGCAAGTAGGGATATAGTGAGAAGGGAGAAGCACAGATGGAGCTGTGGAAGCAAGTACAGAAGTAAGGTATTTTATTCATCTCTTCTGCTTGTCCCCAGTGAGAAGATGTGCCCAAAGGCAGAGCTAAAAGGAGATGGGAGAAGGAACATAATTTCGTAGATATCTTAACCATAGCTCACAAAGATTAGTCTAAAGTAGCTTTCCCTAGAAGCCAGGTTAAAATCTAACGTTCAAGACTCTGCTGCCATGGAGGTTTTCTTGGCAGTTGCTTGACACTTTCGGCATTGGGTCCCCACCCCACCAGGTAGAAAAGTGGGAAGGGCAAAGTATTCATATACTTTGGGCCTGCATCACACTCCTGGAAGAAACTGTAACCCTGACTGTGTTTCTGTACCATCCTTTTCCCATATTAATTGCGAGTATCTTGGCTATGAACACTGAACGGTCTTCTCCGTGCAACATTGCCCAGTAGCCAGCAGGTGGCACGTGAGGAGTATGTCTGACAGTAAAAGCTCTTGTTTCCAGACGGGGAAGAGATGATTCCTCTCAATTGCTGTTAGCTTTTGAAGAGCGGTGTTTTCCATACGTTCTGTCCTAGATTGCTGACCAAGAAGTTGCTTTCTACAGTAAGACACTAAAGAATGTAGGGAGAGCAGAGAAGCAGGCAGATGAGAACTGGTGGGAGTGCCATCCTCAGAACTGGCCTTCAGAGCAGTTAGTAGTGAGGATACCCCAGATCCAGACCTGCTTTACATTATCAGCTGTTAAAACCTGGAAGGCAGCCAGTGAAGAGGGAGGAAAAGCTGTTTCTTATAATGAATCAGCATGCATGTCTGTGTGGCTTACAGTCATGGTGAAGGAAAGCCAGGCACCATCAGAGCCTTTCCTTGTGTCCAAGAATCAAAGGCAATAGGCTGAAAGGGACCTCAGGAGTCCAGTTTAGGGCTGGTGTCTGCAGGCTGCTCGTGGCCTGGAGGTCATCCATAAATGTATTAATTTTTAACTTCCTCCCCTCAAACAAGCACATGGATGGCAGATATGTTTCTGCCTGTCAGCAGGCACAGGTTCCCAGCTACTGCCAGTTACAAATTCAAATGTTTATAATTCTAATAGTAAAATCAAAGTATTGTAAGACAATAAAGCTGAGCTATATCTTAAGGGCTTTGTTCTGCATAGCCACCAAAGTAATTGTAAAATACAGGAAGGTCTGTAGATTCTCTTCAAAAAAACTTTTTAGCTTAACAATCAAGAAACGCTGGTCTGTTTTACCCTTCTGCCATAAGACAACATCAACCTGCTGATGATTATGTAAGCTGATCTTGAAAGAGGGATAAACCAGAGCCTTCAGGATGATGTATTTCATTATTTAACCGTCCTTTCTGTTAGAAAAGCATTGCTAGTTTTTAACCTAAATCTGTCCACTCCCCCTGAGCTCACTTACCCTGCACCCTTGTACTTAATTGGAGCTTCTTATGCATGACCTCAGTTTTTTCTCTGATGTGTATTAGAAACTTGGTTTGCTACATCCTGACATGTTGGTCATGGGTGTGCAATCATTCCCGGGGCTCTTCCCATTTTCTTTTGAATTTGTTTATGTCCTTCTTGAAGAACAGTAACCAAACCTGGACACAGACATCACCCCTTGAGGTAGTCTTACCCAGGCTGAGAAGTACAGAGGGTTATTACATGTTCATCTTTGTGCTCAAGATAGGATGCTTCCTTTTTTGCACAACCAGGACATTGCTGACATTTACTATCTACCAAAATCCCTGTATCCTTCGCTTGCTGAACTCCTACCTAGCCAGTTGTTCCTCATTTGGTATTTGCGCAGCTGAGTTCTGGTTAGGAGAAGTCATTGGACCCTGGTTTTGCACTCCCTTATTTTCCAGGTTTTGTCCGACTTGTCAGGATCATTTTGAATCCATTTGAAGCCCGTCAGCATCTTTGTAGTGTTTTCTAACTGGGTGTCATCTGCAAATTGAATAGATTCTTTGGAAGTACACTGGTTTTCCATGAATTTTCAAGGAAACAGCTTGTGATTCTGAGTTTGTTCCACTATTTTTCCATATTATAATGCATTTCATCCTTGCTTAGCTGACTCAGAACATCTAACAGGTCTAATGCCATTCTTTCCTACTTACCCATAGTAACCTGACTTGGAATTCCTTCTTGGGTTTGAGGTAGAGCTTACTGCTTGCCCAGGCCAGTCTCTTCCTGCATTTCCTGTGCTTTCTCTGAACTTGTGTGCTGTGCCAGTAATATCAAGGAATGACAGCTTTCCCTAAATCCCTTTTCCTCATAGATTTGTTTCCCATGAGCCATTATTTGCCAGCTTTTTCAGTTTATTAGTCACTCTCTTTGCAAGTCATGCTTTCTGTTTTGTTTTTCTCCATTCTCCTTTTCCCTGGCTTGTACAGTTGCATTTCATATACCATTTCATGATTGGTGCCTGATGCTTTTTACCTTCTCCCAAGTTAGAATCAAATCTTTTCTAAGGATTTGAAGGAGGAGGGAGAAAATACAAGATACTGCAAGACAGAGAAAAAGAAACATTGAACCAGTCAAAATCTCCTCCTGGAGCCCAGTAGAAAGGGATGAAAGTTGCAGCTCTATAGAACTTGCTCGATTAAGTATCTCCCTGTGCACAGTATTTTAATCTCTGCACTCTTTAGAGACATGAGATACCCCCCCAAAATGCCTCTGTTCTTCAGTGGAAGTTCTCCATGTAGCAGAGTGGCAGGGTCAGTATACCATACAGGAACAGACTGAAACAATAAGACAACATTATTCTGTTATGTTATTTTGCCAGTGATGGGGAGCAGCAGAGACCCCAAAGCCTAAAACATAGTATAACATATTTGGCTAAATTCAGTGAAATGTTAAGTGGCTCAAGCTCATCTCAGGGTTCACTGAAGTTGTGGTACCCAGTAGCTCTTAGAAATTGAATCATAAATAAAATGTTCCAGCAAATTCATGCTGATAGACTCTCATGGTTTCTAACATCCTGGAGATATTATGCTTTGACTTCCTTGTAGATTCTTTACATTCTCAGGCCCATAGAAAAATGCAGCATAGATGACATCCAAATATTTATTTTCAAACAACTTTTAACACAGAAATTTAACAAAGTCCAAAGTCTGAAGAGCACTGAGAAAACAAATACAAGCTTGAGTTTTGTGATTAAAAAAAAAAGGACATCTGTGTTTGCAGCTGACAGGTATAATCTTCTAAGCTGGAGGTAGAAAACAGTTGATTCTGAGAAAATACCAGAAATGTGTTTTTATCTCCTGTGAAAAACAGCTTCTGAGAGGACACTCAGCGAAGAGCTGGTGTAGAGTGTGGCATCATTTTACACTCTTTCTTACAGCATGTTACCCATGTCGGCAAGCTTTACAGGCAAATGTCTTTTTTCAGCTGGAGCATCCCATGTGTGTTCTCTGAGCCTAGTTGTGATGTTTATTTACTGTGAAATGAAGGGGTTTGGGATATAAATAGGGCAGCAATAGGAATCTTTCATGTGCCTTGAAATACAGTTTTGCTGACATCAGTTCTGCATGCCCTATTCTGAACCTGTTCCCACAAGTTCCTCTTTCCTAAGTAAAATGTTTGGAGGAGGATGTCATTAGTCACTTAGTCATGTGCTGCTTTGGTCTGATGATAGGAGAAAGCATAAAGTCTTTTCCTACCCTCTTCCTCTAACATGACTATGTTAGAAGAAAAGGCAAGACATGAGCCAGCAATTTGTGCTTAACAAGCCAGTAGCACTTGATATAGTGACTCCATCCTGAGACCCAGGTCACATGCTAGAACCAACCACGGGTGTGATTTTTTTTGCTTTCCTGCTTTGCCCTCACTGCACTGTCAAGGGATACAGCTAACCTACACAAGGTATTGCAGACTGCACTGAATGTCTAGCTTGAAGGTTCCCATCCTAGGGACCAGCACTGCTTTTGGCCACAAGATATTAAATACTCAAAGTTGAGGCTGGCAGGCACAACAAAATGCAATATTGCACTGGAGCTGGTGCCCAGGGTCTGACAAGGAATGGGGACAGATGAGCTAGATTCTGCAAGATGCACAGACCTAGAAATAACAAAAGTGTGCTGGATTGTTTGCCTTCCTGAGGAAGGTGGAGGTAGACAGGCAGTGCAGTAGGTTCTTGGGCGGCATTTGCCCTCCCCTTCCCCCACAATATTTTTTCTCAGTGACACATTTGTGTTGAAAAAATGGTGCAAATAATTGAATACAGCATTGCCTTCAACAGCTGCGAGCAGTTGTACCCCTAGAGAGAGGCTGGCGACCTGCCCATCCAAACAGTTGGTGAACTTTGTTTACTGTACTAGAAAAAAAAAACCTGCTAAGCATGGGTGCTCATCACATCGTGGTGCCAAAGCTTTGCATTCAGCAGGCGGACTGTGGGGCAGTAATTCTGAGCCACTGACCTTCTGCAGCATGTCTCTGCACCTCCTCAGGTGGGGCTGGGAGAAGGATTACATCCGCTGAAGGGAACAGTTCATTCCAGACCTGTGCATGTGCACAGATCCTAAGGAAGAAGATGCCATAGGCTTCTTGTCAGGATTAGGCCCCTATGAGCCCCCACATTTCTTTAACTCCCTGGTCTGGGCTCTTTGAACATCGCTTCCTCCATCCTTCTCCTCCATCAGTCACTTAAGACCTTCGCCGTCTGGCACATTTCCAGGGAAGCTAGTGCCTATCATGCCTTTAGCTAGTGTTGCCCTGCCCCGGGACAGGAGCTGAGGGCTACCACACACACAGCCTCATTGTATAAGCTAGTAGACACGAGCTACTTGTATCAAGGCTGACATAAAAAGTGTTTGTTTACTAATGGCTGCCACTGATTAGTGGGGAGTAGGGCTAGGGAATAAGAATGACTCATTATGGCCTTATTTCTGGGCATACCAAGTGTGCATTTAAGTGCAATAGACATTGGGAATCAGGAAGAGACTCCCCATGTGAGCCATTTTGGTCTCTTTCCAGTGCCAGTAAGTTTGGTGCACTTAAGGGCTGAGACTGCAGGATTTGTGCATGGTAAGACTCCAGAGAGCTCATCTGTGCTGCTCTTGCTCCAGTGATACTGCCTGGTAAAAGATACTTACATTCCAGAATTTTAATTAGAGTTAGTTGATCACCTGAGCAAATAATAATGTAATGCAGGCTAGCAAAATCATCTAATTGCAGCCTTTGATACCTATTTTTATTTCAGGAACAAGGGAAGATACTAGCCTGTGACATAAGACAGGCTCAAAACAAAGCAGACACCAAGTCTGCGGTCTCGCTCAAATGCACAGGATCAGTCAACTGCAGTTAGCAGAGACTGTAAAAATCCCTTGCTTACTATGCAAGACCTCCACTTTTCCTCAATAAAATAGTATGTAGAGGTAGTGTGTGCATCTAGGTTTTAATGCAGCAGCATACATTTTAAGCTCCAGAATCTGCTCTTGAATTCTTTCAGATCAATAAGAAGTTGAGCATAGGCTAACAGAAGAAAAAAACAAGACTCCTAGAGCATTGCAGTGGGATTTTCAAAAGTACTGAGTCACCTGGTCCCTCAGAAGTATATAGAAAGTTTGTCTTTGACTTGGAAGGAAGAATAATGTGGAGCATTGAGCATGGATGTAGCAACAACACATTTCAAATATGCTTCCCCAGAGTCTATCCTATCATATTCCAGTGGAGCATCCTTCACCTTTGTAATGTCAGAGTGGCATTCATGTGGAATATGACTCACAGGTCAGGGAAATATGTGCCATTGGTTTGCTAATTTTAAATGTGCCCTCTGTAGTACAGATCACTTCAAATTAGGTAGGGATTGTTGAAACTGTGCTCAGTCAGGCTGAATCCAAAATGAGGCAAATAAACATAACAGGTCTCTCTTGCTGTCCCCTCCCTTCATGCCAGCACATGCCGAAATAAACAGATGCACTTGCCAGAACTACAGAATAAATCAACTTGTGATTTGCTTTGCACTTTGGCACTTTCTGTCTACAAAACTCCTGTCAAATCAGAGGGCTTGGGTCAGGGGCCAGAGTTTTCATCCACTGCTGTGGGATTTGGGCCCTTGTCCTGGTTTCAGCTGGGATAGAGTTAATTGTCTTCCTAGCAGCTGGTACAGTGCTAAGTTTTGAGCTAGGTATGAGAGGAATGTTGATAACGCACTGATGTTTTCAGTTGTTGCTCAGTAATGTTCAGTCTAAAGTCAAGGCTTTTCAGCCTTTGATGCCCAGCCAGCAAGAAAGCTGCAGGGGCACAAGAAGCTGGGAGGGAACACAGTCAGGGCAGCTGACCCAAAGTAGCCAACGGAGTATTCCATACCATATGACGTTTTAGGAACTGCGGCGGGCGCGTTGCGGAGGAGGGATTTCCGGGTTGGTCGGTCGGCGGGTGGTGAGCAATTGCATTGTGCATCACTTGTATATTCCAATCCTTTTATTATTATTGTTGTCATCTCATTAGTGTTATCATTATTAGGGTTTTTTTCTGTTCTATTAAACCGTTCTTATCTCAACCCA